>JAHWFP010264850.1:42893-81343 GCA_023313725.1 Lithobius niger
TTTGGTTCCAGAGGAGTAGAGATACGAACAAACACACACACACACACGCACATCATACGTCCTCAATGATATAGATGGGTTGCATTATATCAAAGAAATTTCAGTAACTGGGAAAGATTTAAAAACTATCATCCCATCAAAATTCCTAGACAAGTTATAAACTATTCGTTATTGCAAGAATAATTTTATTTGCGAAAAATTAAATAACGATACCTCAAGCACTGTTATATAATGTAACAAGACCGTTAGCCTGCACTCAATGTTCTTCATTAGCAAGGATATTCATCTACAGAATTATTTAACTAAAATATGTCTTAACGTTCAAAGACATGAAAGGGCTTTCACAAACACTAAGGGTAAAATTATAACGTTTAGTTTTTAACACGTTTTTAGATTTAATTGTAGTATTTTAAATCAAAACTTTATTTTTAATTCATGTCAACTCACCCCTTTTGCTTTAAAACCATCCATTCCCCCACCAAACTTAATAATGTAGTCAGCAACATCCGGTGGAGCCTTCTGCTATGCCGTGTACCCCTACGGTATGTCCATCAACAAACATATGGAAGTCGCTGACCAAACCAATGCCTGCCAGCCCCGTTAAAACGCCGAGAAATTGCAGAAAGACTAGAAAAATAAGAGTTGAGCGAATATCAAAACGTACACCGTTAATAGACCTTCAGAATATAGCGAACTTGACTGGTAGTGAATTTTATGTGACTAGTTTTTGTATCAACAATTTACATTTTCAATTTGTTTTTAAAAAATGTAGTCAATATGTTATTTTCTTTCCTAATTCCTTGAAGTATAATATAAATAAAAGTGGCATACATCCCTCTTAATTCGGTAAAGGTTGGTTCACCTGGCCAACCACCCTATTGTCGGGCTTAGCAATAGTGGCCAGACTCATTAATGTCAAAGTAAGTTTAGACAGGGAAGATGTTGCTTCCTTTTATGTAGCGAGTAAGAATTCAGAACCAAATCCAAGCTGACTGCCTAGAATTTTCATTTGAGAACAACTATGGTTTAATTCCATCAGCGAAATCGTCATTAAGAGGATAGAATTATCTGAAATAAAATCTAATATTTTTCTTTTGAAACCGTTCTAAGAATTGTTAGGCAGTTTCGAGCGTTTTTCATAAGATACAATCGTTGAATGAATGTTTACACCGATATGTCGAGTTCATTACTAGTTCCTATTACTAGTTCCTAGACCAACATTCTTATAACAAGGCACACCTTGGCGTTTTTAAGGGCTAGTGTAATGCTAATATAGTGCAAAAGTTTATGGGGCTTAAAACTAAACTATATTGCTTGACTTCTAAAGACGTTGCCATGGTATAAAAATATTTTGTGTAACAGTTACTTTTTTATCATTTTGATTATTATAAACAATGTCTAACGAACATTCGTATTTTTTGTTTGAACAGACTAGTATTAGATCTTACTTATACATCAAATGTACTGTATTATTTAAAATAAGCTAGCTTTAATAGTATTCAAGGGCACACACTGTGAAACCATGATTTTCTCGCATATACGGACATTCTAAGCTTAGAGAAATATTGAAGCTATATGATTGAGTGAAACGTAATCATAACTACAGTTAATTTGTACGATTTTCTTTTTTGTTTTTTACTTCATGAATGTGTCGTTCTTTTCGTGCTTATAGTTTCGGTGGATTCTATCGATGTATTCGCTATAGTTTATTTGTACTATTAAGTTTCCTCTACTTATTAAATGCATTTATATGCAACTGCTTAGTTCATTGTTTCTTCTTTTGTTTTTTTAATTATTGTTTTTACTCAAGAAATATGCATCATCGCCATGGAAAGTAGTGATATCAGAGCAAAAATGGCTGTCATTAAGTTTGTGGTCCGAACCGTGATCACTCCAGCTAAATGACAATCGCCGAGGTGTCAGTTAACCCTTTAGCCTTATAGAGTTTTTGTATGATACCACTCCTTTTGTTTTTTTTTTCCGGTTTTGCTTTAATATTAAGTATTGATTGTGAGCTCCTTATGAAAGTATAAATGTAAATAGTTTTTTTTTAACAACCTAAAAAAAATTGGCACCTTGGTATAATTAATGGTCGCTGATTAATTATATTTCCAATAAAGTGCCCGTTGTGTTACATTTGATTGTTAAAAAAAAGCAAAAAGTATAAGTTTAGTTTAGGCCTATTTAGATAATTTTTTACTTTTTAAATTCAAGAAGCGGGTTACTTACCACGGATTTTTTCCCCCATAAATAGTTTAGTAGACGATGAGATAGTTTATTTTAGATACGTTACAATCTATCACAATTTGATTCAATTGTGAAACAGAAACAATAAATAATTAACATATCTAACCGAAACAGAATCTTGACTCTATACACCGGTATGATACTATCTGTGGTTCCACCATTACATTACGGTAAGGTCATGTCGCGTCTAATACTGCCACGTCTGTTTGTTCATTTTGAACGGCTAAAGTGAAGGTAGTTGCTCACAACTACCTATTACACTTGCCCACCGGCCTGCAACCAACTATACTCTGCCCCTCAAATAACATGCGGGCCTGGTTATGAAGTGGGTGCAGTAGTTTTCATTTCAGCTGATCTGGAGGCATTGTCATTGTTGGTTTTTATGCTGAATGTTGCCCCCTGTCCCTTAATCTTGGTTGTCATAGTAATAGCACACCCACATTATTTATCATGATCGTCTGTACATGATCGTCTATACATACCTATATATTCTGATGAGCCATGTAATTTCCTACACACGACAACAACAAGCATGAGCAAACTATTTTTTTACTTTGTACATCGTGTTGACCACTGACTGGAAGTTTATAACATTGTTGGAGGCTGTAACAGTTAACAAAAAAAATCTTACATATAGTAGCACTATATATTATGGGCAGCCATAATTGCATAAGTGAGGATTAAACTGTCCTAAAAATATAGATATCTTCAAATGTTACTGACCATGTGTGACATTGCCCCAAGGTTAGTAAATTCGCACTTCACAACTTGTCTGTGCTTGGCTGGTGTCTCGTCGCCAAGTTCTTGGATGAGCGGCTTAAGGTTTTGTTTGGTATGGTTGCTTTGCTGAAGTAATTGGGGCGAGTGCCTTCCTGTACAACCCACCATGCATTTTTTCAAGTAGCTATGGCCAATAATTCACTACATTACATTAATATTTAATATACAAGTTCTCACGGTCTGAACGATATTGCTCTAGTTGTTAGGCAATAAACTCGTAGGTATAAAAAAAATATCAAAATCTGACCTTGCCTTCCGTTCATGCATTCACCTAAAAGATTTGTGAAAATTGACAAAAATTTAGTATATTACATTAATACTTAATATCATCAAACTTGTCACTATCTGAACTCCATAGATCTAGTAGCTAAGCAACAACAAAAAATAACCATGCCTTCTGGTCACGCATTCCCTCCCAAGTTGACCCAATAAAGTAAAAAAAATTATCTTTTTTTGTTATTTATTGCCTACGACAATGGGAAAAAAACTTCTCGACTTCACCGATTTTCTTTGTTTACTGCAACATTGTTAGTACAAGTAAGTACCTTCTAGTATCGGGTTCAAATCAAATGGTAGAAATGCAGCATGTAATAAACTTAATTCATTATTTATGAAAACCCTTTTTTAATAAAACTTGAAAAACATGAAAAAAACTTTTATGCTTGGCCGTTTTACGACCTAACCTATGTCTTTATCAGACGATACTCCAGATACAGGTACTTAAGTCTGATTTTTGGTTGACGTTGGGCATAACGAATTGAGACATTAGGTCGGATGAAACAATCTCCAGACTCAGTTCCGCAAGCGTTTCGGGAGAGTTCTTTGAGGAGTTTGATGCAGAACTCGACTGTCTTTGTGATACATGGAAATCTTCTACATTCCAATCAGGTGCTGTACCAGATTGAATGCGATTTAATTTCGTCATCACTGACTTCTGTTTAATCCTAAGTCTCAGAGTTTAGTTATCAATCAAAAGGATTGATGATATTAAATATTAATGTAATATAAAGTGAATCATTTGCCCATTTTCACAATCTTTCCGGCCAATGCATGACCAGAATGCATTGTCCGATTTTAATAATTATGTTGATGTGTTCTCTATGGGTTTATTGCTTTGCTGCTAGATCTATAGCGTTCAGATAGTGACAAGTTCGATGATACTATGCATATTAATGTAATATAGTGAATTTTTGCCCATTTTCACAATCTTTCAGCCCAATGAGTGACCAGATTGCATGGTCCGATTTTAAGAATTTTGTTGATGTTGTTCTCTATGGGTTTATTGCTTTGCAACTAGATCTATAGCGTTCAGATGACAAGTTCGATGATATTATACATATTAATGTAATATAGTGAATTTTTGCCCATTTTCACGATCTTTTAGACCAATGCACGACCGGAAGTTGTGGTCCAATTTTGATAATTATTTTTTGTTGTTCTCTACTACGAGTTTATTGCTTCAGTGCTCGAGAAGTTTGATGATGATAAATATTAATGTAATATAGTGAATTTTTGCCCATTTTCACAATCTTTTAGGCCAATGTGCCACCGGAAGACATCATTTGATTGGTTTGTTTTGTCTATGCTGACCTTTCCGTGGTATAAAGACTTTAAACTTAGAATTTTTCTGGCACGCCCTAATGACTTTCCTGACTTGCCACTTTTTCAGGTCCGAATTGGGCTGCACTTTTAGTTCCAGCAATTCTTACCCTTCTGGTGATCATCATCATCTTAGTATTAATATGCGTTTTGTATTGGAGAAAGTAAGTAGTGTTTTCTTTCTTACTAAATCATTACTTATTAACTTTTCCTTTCTACCAAGATGCGTGCTGCTATTAATAAAAGGTTATTTACTTTTCTACACAGTCAAGGACCTTAAAATATAGCATCAAATACCTCCAGTTTTAAGATACGTCTTACAAAAACTGCAAACTACCAGTATTAAATGGTTTATTTTGGTTTGTATTGCTTTTATGAAAATATACATTACCTAATTTTTAGCATTCTTCTTCTCATAATGCTGTTTCAATTAGAGATTAATCGACGATTTATCTCCGACCCGCTACCCTCTGTGCATGTATCTGCGCAGCCTCCTTCATATAAAAGCCAAGGCGGAGCGATCCATCTCATCTTTTCTACCTCAAATGTGCCCAGATGGCGACAAGAGAGGAGGAGGGTGGGCAGAAGGTAATGTATATTTTCATAAAAGCAATGGAAACCAAAATCAACCATGTAATACTGGTATTTTGGAGTTTCTAGTTGTTATGAAAATATCAATTACCTAATTATTAGCATTCCACAGACCTCTTCAAAGGTGGCGAGCACCATCTTGACTAGGTCCCCTAGGGTAGCGGTCGGACCCCCAAAATATCGAAATGAGTCGGCGGGGGGGGGGGGGTTATACCATGCACTGGGCGGCAATAAATGGCCCCACACAGTATAGCCCGTCAGCATGATGCAACATGTCACCCAACTACGTAGTGTGTAGAGAAATCAAACGGGTGACGACTGTTGCTATGGAGGGCTCAAGCCGTGGAAACGGCACGAAGTTCGTGAGCTGCTACCTGGATACCCTGATCCATGCAGCTGATGTCGAGGGCGTCATAGGCTTGGACAATAACAGTTTTAATCCAGGTAGTGATCATTCTGGAGGATGTTTTACCGGTCCTGGCCGTGAAGGCAATGAAAAGCTGAGTGCGATTCCGGTGGATCAGCTTGGATGCCTTTAGATAAGGATCCGTGCTTGGATGCCGTGGAGTAAGAGTGACACCGAAATTGTCTAGGAAGAAACAATAGGAAGAGGTGGCTAAAGTTCATGGTCGCCATGGTGATGAGAAACACGGTCTTGGGGGTCTGATGGCTAAGAGAACCGGAAGAGAGGGGTTCGTAGGAGAGCGTTGTAGGAGAGCATTGAAGACGATGGAGACATCCCAGTTTGGGAAGGTCTTGGCGTAATTGTGGCCGATCGATCATAAAAGACCGGATCATGGAAGTGATGCAGAAGTCATCAATGAGATAAAAACAGCCGGCAGCCTTGAACACAGCATTGAGGGTGGATCGGTATACTAGGATGGTGCAACCACGTAGACAGTCATCGAAGAGGAAGTCGAGGAATCGGAGAAGCTCGGGAACAGAGGGACTGACTGGATTAACTTGTTGCCTAGAACACCAATGAAACCATCGACGCCAATGACTGTCGTAGATTTTAGAGATGGATGCCTGGAATGCCCGGGAAGCGATGCGTAGGGCCTGGATTGAAGAAACTCCTGTTTTCTCAAGAAGTTGAATGAGAGTAGCCACCCGTGTAGCCGCAGGGACTGCAGTCTCCGAAGTGTCCCGTTGCGCTGAGTCAGTTGGTCCGGGGATGGAAGAAGGGATCGGGGGGGAATTGATAAGATCGAGGAGCAACGGGACCCGAGCTGCTGCAGGACAATCCAGTGCAACAAGAAGGAACCCGGCCGAGGTGTCAGCGATCTTCCGTAGGACTAATGGCAGTAGTTTCGGAGGAGAGAACAAGTATGCAAAAAGATAGTTCCAATCCAGTGTCAGGCCATTGGTTGCCCTAGCCTGCGGATCAGGAATCGAGCTGACAAACAGGGGAAGTCGGGCATTCCACCTCGTAGCGAACAGGTCAGCATGGGTCAACCCCAGAGATCGAATAAGGCGTTGCAGATTGTGGAGTGTGAGTCCATTCGCCAATGGGTGGTTTCGACGAGAAAGAGCATCGGCTATGACATTGCGATTCCCTGAAATGTGCAGAGGAAGCAGACAGGTTTGAAGAGATATGCAGAGGTGAAAGATTTCCGATGTTAACTCGTGAAGGGATCGGGAATGTGTCCCTCCTCCGTGGCGTAAGTAAGCGACAGCAGTTGTATTGTCGATGTAAATTGAACGATCTTCTTTTAGATAAGGTGGCGGAAGTTAAGGAGACAGTGAAGCACAGTGCGGAGTAGGTTGATATGATCGCAATCAGGAGATTCCCAAACCCCTGATGCTGTTACGTTGTCGATGTGTGCACCACAACCTTGACTAGATGCATCGGTGAACAAGTGGAGGTCCGGAACCGGTTTGTGGAGTGGAATGGAGTTAATTAGATTGGTGACGTTCATCTTGTTAAAGTTGAGAATGGAAAACAAAAACTGAGGAATCGAGGTGCTTGAATGAGTCCAACAGCGGGGTTTCCAAATTCGTCTGGCCAAAAGTAATGAAGCGGCTGAGCCAACTACCGGCCGTAGGGAACCAGATCGGCGAATGAATCGATGGAACCAATGACAGAACCCAGATCGCAGAGCGTATAACGGGGCAGACAAAGAAAGCCTCAAGCATTGGACAGGAAGCTAGCCACGGTCCAGGGATGGCTTTACTGAGCCTTGGCTGCGAATTGAAGAACACCCCTAAGAATGTGAATGTTTTGCTGGGAGGCAGGCGTGATTTCGCAAGGTTGATGTCCCATCCCAATTATGTCAAAAGAGGCGTGGCGGTGTGCAGGTTGCGAAGGAGGACGGCACGATCCTGTTCTGGTAGTAACCAGTCGTTGAGGAAGGCATGTATTCGAATGCCATGCTGGTGAAGTGGGCCAGAATCGGGTGGATGATGAGAGTGAAGACTTGCGGGGGGGGGGGGGGGGCGTTTAGGCCGAACGATAAGCACTGGAACTCGCAGATGGGGAAATTGCGAAAAAAGCGAAACAGGTGTCGAACGGAATCGTGGAGATGAACGTGGAGATAGCAAGGTCGAAAGAGATTGTTCACTCATTCGCACGGAGAGAGGCACGGATCGATTCCGTCGTTTCTATTTGAAAGTGCAGATTCTCGATGTATTGATTGAGGGGCCAGAGGTTGAAGATAAGGTGGGAGCCTTCCGTCTTTTTGGGACAAAGAAAAATACTGCTGTAGAATCGCGGCAGAAACGGAGCTTGGACGATCCATACTGCATGCTTGGAAAGGAGGTCTTGTATCTCGATTGGAAGGTTGGTGGATAGAGGGCATTCGAGATCCTATGGGGCGGACCCACTGGTGGAGAGTAATGAAACTTCGGTAGAAATCCATTGGTCACAATAGAGAGTAATCGCTTGCCATTTTTTTGCGAACAACTGTAATCGGCCCCCCACAGGTTGTGGGAAGGGTATAATGTCAGTACTTAGGGCGACCACGATTCTGTGGTCCGGGTGAAGCGTATCGTTGGTGCCTGTCAGAAATGGTTGACCTACTAGGGGATCGGCGGCGGCCCCAGGCCCGGCTTGCGGATCGAAAGGGCGATGTAGACTTGGGTAAAGAGGCAGCATGTGGATCGGTCGGTTTTGAACTAGAAGGTTCATCTTTAGTGATAACAAGTTGCGAATGTTTAGCAGAATGGAATTGCCTTCCATGTCGGGAACGAAAGGGCCGAGATTTACGGGAAACATCAAAATGAGGTCCAAGTTTCGGAATCAGGCCCCGAAGCAGAGTATCCGATTCATGAATTGGGAGGTTGTGGAAATTAGAACGAGTGGAATCGTGAAGGCTAGGAGAAGTGTTGAGAACAATTTCACGTAGTAGGAGCGTGGAATTGAATACAGCCCTAGTGACCAGTTTATCAAGGGGTAAGTAGCAAAGCATGCTTTGCGGAAAACTTGATTGATGATGTACCCTAGTTGCTTAGTATCGTCTGATTGCAGATCCATATTTAAATGTTCAGCGTTAGCGGCTGTGTTCAGGACATCGGTTTGAGAGGCAGCTCGTCGTCCTAGGCATAAAAGACGATCGTTATCAAGTAGCACGAATACAGGAACTGATGTACCTCTTGAAAGGAACAATGAGAACCGAAATCCATCTTGGTTTCTGCAGCGAGGAACTCTGCTTGGGGATAGGTATCAAAGTTGCGTGGATTAGTGGTGCCTTCTCCTGAGTGTCGCAAGAGGATGCTTCTCTTCCAGACCTGGGTGGTGGAGTGTCGATGTTTAGTTCCAAGGGGTTACCATTACCAAGAAGCAATCCACCGGTTTGGAGTAGAGTAGTAAGCAACGTGGTAGATTGGCCCAAAAGAGTTACCTGGTGAGAAGGCTGATCGCGTAGGCCGAATCCGAGACCTGTAGAGATGATGTGGTTCTTGCAGGATTGACCAGAATCGGGAGAGGGCTTGTACAGGAAACAATATGGAATAATAGCTTCCACAGTCTTCAAAAAATGGGGGATGTCAGTGGGATCTGGTTTCCCTGGGAAGCCAGGATCCGGGTTGTCGAAGCTATGTGTGTGGTCGGAACGGTGTGAGGATCGGTTACGCTCGTCGTCACATAAGTGATATTCTAGAGGCTGATGTACAGGTAGACTAGGTTGAGGAACCGGTGGAACCGAGATGGAATTCGAGTTCGGTTCACGAGAGGGACCGGGTACAGGTTCCCCAAGTCTAAGACTCTTGGAGGCTGATGCAACCCAGGAGCTAGTATAGGCGGAAGGAGCCGGTGGATCAGAGGAAGACTTGAGCTTGAAGTTCATTACGTCAGAATCCATAAGAGAAAGCTGCAAATACGGCTCGAGAGGGAACGGATCGTTGAGAGGATCGTGAAGATAGGTCCAAGGAATGTGGAAGTGGTGAGGCTGATTCCTTAGCCACACGTTTACGAGCCTTTGCTTGGAGTTTAACTTGGAGTAAAGATCTTTCACCCATTGTAGTTCAAGGGAGAAAGACCTGGATCCCGAATCTCGAGCAACCTGCCTGCACGGAATTGGTGAAGTGGTGGTAGTACCGCAAGGTGAGATCGCGAGGATCGTGGCGGCAGAAGGATGAGGCGGAGTGGCAGAACGAACCAGACTCTCGTTGGAATCCAAAAGCACAACACTGTCCCCCCGATAGAGGAAATCGAGGATCGGTGCAGGTGAAGTGGGAGTGGAGGAAACCAGTGGCGTGCCCTTATCATGAGGCATGGTTAACCAGGAATCGAAGGCAACCAGGAATCGAAGGAAACCAGGAATCGAGAGTAATCAGGAATCGAGTCGACTGAAACAGCTTACAATTTTGTTGAGTGGTGGTTAGAGAAGAAAAGATGAGACGGATCATTCCGCTCAGGCTTTTATATGAAGGAGGCTGCGCAGATACATGTAAAGAGTGTAGCGGGTCGGAGAGAAATCTTCAATTGTTCTCTAATTGAAACAGCATTATGAGAAGGAGAATTCTAAAAATTAGGTAAAGGTATTTTCATAGCAACTAGAAATAGTGATTTGTTTTAAACCTTGCAAAGCCTTCCAAAGTTAAAAGTATTGTTAGCAGTGTACATCTCCCTAATTCTGCAAGCCTACTGTAACTTCCAACGAAATCTTTTTCTAGTTTCATTGTTGTAGGTTGGCAATTCCATTGGATGGTACGCATGCAAATGGCTGATTTTCCGGATACTGTAGGCTACACGTTTAAACATAGGCTAACACGTGGTTAATAGGCAAGTACATGTGGCTCATTGGTGAATAACCTGACTTCACTGAACATAGTCATCAGAATGCGATCCTGATACATCTGCTACTAGGCACTGAACAAAAGTTAAATGGGTTAAATGATTAGCTCACTTCTCGCCATATAAGCCAGCTAAGCTGAAAAATATTCTTTAGGTAGAGAATCAAGTGAACTTTCCCATCAGCTAACCTGAGTTGATGAACCTAGTTTCGAATTCCATCGGTTGCCGCATCAGCAAACCAGTCTGAATGGCCATCTCTTCAAATTAAATTTACCGTCCATGAAATTTCATCAATCTTCTCGTAAACTTTCACCATTTTTATATTTACCTAACTCATTGGTAAGTTCTTTGTATATTGTTGGCGACATGTAAATAATAAACACATTATCGCTCTTAGTTGTTAATTATTGAGCCGACATCTTCCCATACCTGTTGAAAAAGTGGGGGAAATTAAAAAGTCTAGGGTTGACTTCCGCAGAGGTCCCGAGTTCGTTGGTGGGGTTTTAAGGCCACTAATGAACGCTGGGTGAAAACTCAGTTAGCGGTTAACGTACAAAATTCATAGTTAACACAGCAATGTGAAAATTACCCCAAAACACTAGTAATGACCACACCTTGACACAACCTTTAAGTTTTACGAAATTGCGGTTTAATAAAATACGTAATAAAATACAATCACTCTCGTGTTAAACAAAATGATGCTGGATAACCCAATTCATAATGGTGCAAAAACAAAACCGGCCTCAATGCAAACGTTGCAAAATATCTAATTGGAAAGTCAGACATCTCGCAACGGGTTAGGGTTTAACACGAAACAGGCACTGGCGTCACGTAACGGGCTAAATTGACCTCTTGTGCTTCACACAACGGGTTAGCAAAACTTATCGAGCTTCTCGCAACGGGTTAGACGTTTTTACGGCGAGCCATGGGGTGAAGCCTCAACAATAAATGGCCAAAACAATTTTAGACACTGGGGATTACTGCTAACCCCTGGACATCACGCAACGGGTTAGGGTAGTGGATGACCAGGCCTAGGACTGCGAAAAATGCGTGAAAAGAACAGAAAGTCAACTCAAGCACTCACGTAACAATATTTTGACGCCATCAGTGACTGCACTCGCCTCACTGAACTATGTAGCAACCTGCCGATAAATATTAGCTTATCTTGCAACTAACACCTCAACGATAGGCAACGATAGTCCGCATTAGTTAACGAGCAAAATATGGCTATTTATCGAGTTCACCAATTTACCTTGAGCATGGATGGAAGCTTGCGAAGGAGCGGTGATGAACATCGGCGAGTGAGCAGCATGGACGATGACTAGTGACGGGCGTGGCTGACGAACGATGATTAGATATTAAAAATAAAATGAACACATTTAAGACAAACGAACAAGGTTAAAATTTAAAACGGTGTAGCCGTCCAAGCCACGAGTTCGACCGACGTTGCCGACGTAATCGGACGACCGGAGATACTGTTTACCCCTCAGGCAAGGATTATAACCACGCGTTGGTAATTAGCATAGTCAGCTGATTAACTCAGCTGACTATTACGATAAACGCGGAAATAGGCTATTAATAAAGTTTAGATATTTTGTTATTCTAAGAGTTTGATGTTAAACAATATAACTTAAGTTAAAATTTAAGGATTGGTAAGTTTTAGTGATTTTAGGAATATTTTAATTTAACAAGACAACGCGACATGATGACGAAAGTCAGCATAGGCGACAAGGTGAATGAATGACGCGATTGCACTAGTGGGGAAAGCTAAACTACGCGAATGACGAGAGGGTGAATGAATGACGTAATTACGCGAGCACGCAAGACAAAATACAAGGCTGATTTAGGTAACAAGAAAATATGGTCGGTAAAACGAAGAGCAGTCGAGCTACAGGCGATCGATAAGTGTAATATCGGGCCAGGAGCTATACAAAAGTCCGATAACATTTTTAAAACAAAAGGCAATTATAAGCTAGGTGTATTTGTCACATAGCAATGTGTGATCCTAGCATAATAAGGAATAAGGCTACATTAAGAGATACTGATGTGGACATGTGTTGTGTGTACCCCCAAGTGACTAGAATTGACATTATCTCCACGTGACTGGAAGTTGTGCCGTTATCACACCACATGACCCCTACTCATGGAGTCGTGTAAATTCTACCAATTGATGTGTTAATTCATTCCAAGTGGTTTTGGTCCCTCATCCATATAGATGAAAACACCTTCCACGTGACGACTTCACCCATATGACTGGTACAGACAGCATTTCCCCCCCCCCATCAAATTATATAAATTCTGCCAAATTATGTGTCAATTCTATACTTTCTTGTCCCTCATCCTCGTGGTTGTACCCCCCTCATGTGACGACGTCACTCCCCCCACCAATGTGACCAGAATAGACATTGCCACACGATCCCACATAACCCATCCACCATGTTGTGGCAATACTACCAAACTCGTGATTCCACTCCTTCATCCTTGTGGTTGTATAAACCCCCTCCGACTTTGTGACCCCCCCCACGATTTTTTGGTCACGATACCCAACCTCACTCCATCACACTCATCCTTGTGGTTGTTGAAACCCTCCCACTCTAACTTCCCACTTTTTGGTCATATACCTCACCTCATTCCATTGGATGTCTCCCCATTTTGTATCAAATTGTTTAAATTCGACGTGATTCCAGTCACGCGACCCTCATCTCTGATTGGCTATTGAAAACCTATGATTCTGTGATATGCATTTGCTGGTCGTGGGCTCCCCTCCTCGCCCGACGTGATTTCACCGACCCCCAGTGAGTGTAAACGCTTTCCAAATTAAAAGCAACTTCTGTGTTTTGGGTTCTGTGTTATGTGACCCCCACCTCTCCAAGCTCATGAGTCGGGATCAACTTATGTATCCCATAACTTATGTACGACTTATGCAAGTCATTTTAGGTCAAGAACCGTAGTCGTGTCGTGTCGTAATGTGTTGATAAAAGTATCGTTGACTCTTGCTTAATTAATCAGATCGGTGTCTTCTGGGAGCCCAGACCTGCTTTACTCCTTCATGTTTTCCCAGGTTGACCTGGTAACCATTATTCAATTTCTGTTTTCCAGCGTTAGGATTGTTGTTATGGTATATGGCGTTACTGTCTTTCAGAATCGAAGTGTACAGGGCCAATTTGTCAGGTTCGTAAAGTTTGCATTGTCTTTTTGAGTCGGTAAACTCCAAAGCTGACACTGACCTTGTACTGTTTTCTTACACATCACATATCTTTAGAATATTTTCATGGTTTTATCACTGATCATGAGGCCACCCAGCTCCATGTTGTACATTAATCCAAACACGTTGACTGTGACATTTTGAAAAATATGTGCAAATAATACTTTGAAGTCAGAGGAGATTCTAAGTAGCAAAGCTAGACCCGTGATAGAATTTTGAGGAGTTGAAATTCCCCTCAGAGCCACTGTCGTTGGTGTACAGGACAGCCTGCCATTACAGATGGTTACGAGCTAACGGCTTGTCTTGCAGTGCCATCTGTGGATGAAATTGTCGTAATTAGCCGAAGAGTACCTTCTGGGGGTACTCGTACTGTGCTTTGGTCTCTCCTCATATTTTTTGTTCTCCCAGGGATCATGTGCTACTTTGTTAGTGATGATCATCGATGTCTTCGTCACTCTCCTTCTTATATTTCAATTATTCATCTACAGATTCCTTGTTATCTTCTTAACCTTTTCACTTTGGGGCTAGCCCTAGTAATAGTTTATAACGATTTGAAGACGAGTTAAGAAATTCTTAAAGATGTTTTTCTTCGAATTGTTTTTTCGTCCCTGCAAACTTATTTCTCAATTTCTTTCCGATTTTCACAATTTACATTTATGCTCATTTTTTAAATGGTGAACCATTTTTTTTTTAAATCGTCCATAACCCGGAAAGGCCTTTTGTTAAAGGAAAGTTTTCCTCTTAAACCCATATTCTATTGGGGTTAGAATATCCGTTAGAATACCTAACCAGTACCCTGAGTTGAAACTGTTTTTGCTCACATTATCTTCATACACGACCCAGCAATAAAACATGGTAGAATGTACTTCAATCATGTGATTGCAGAATTCACAACACTCGCAGGACAAAACCTTATCAACCTAATGAGATTACCATCGGTGATATGAACTTAGGATACCAGTGCCATTAAACCGGAGTCGGAAATTTCTTTCTGCAGAAAGCCACGGTATCATTTGTTCCCTCTACGTTTTCTACGTTCACTCATTGTAGCAAAACTTGTTCGTTGATCATCTACTAGTAGTGATAAGAGTCCAACCCGTCTCCAACTTACTTTCATTGTATTAGGTCATCAAAAGATCACGCCACTTTCCCCAGTCTGTCTGTGTGGAATGACCATCTCGACGTAATGACTGCATATAGTATCCTTTGTTAGTGGTCATGGTTACTGTGATAAAAAGAAGTTTGTGCCAGCTAAAAAGCTATATACACAACCATCCACACCTAATCCCCAACCAAGAACTACAAAAAGAATGGGTCAAGATGGCGTTTATAAGAGTTGAGTGAGGGCGCAGGACCACGTCAGCTGGAAGGGCGATCCTGGGCTGCACGCTCCGCTCCGCCGAAGTACCAGTGCTGAATGTTACCAAGGGGGAGATTTTTCCAGAGTTGACCCCTGCTGTTAGAGGTACAGCAACAAAAAAAATCGAAGATGTTAACGTCAATTAGGTAGTGAATGATTTGATACATCAGAATTAGATCAACTCCGAGCAACCCAAGTGTTGACCGAAACTACAGAAAGTTGCTTAAGCCATTCATGATACGGGATAGAATTGAGTTACTTAACACCACTTAGTGAGCAGGCTCAGACAGATTTCCAGGCGAGTCAGAAAGTCGGGGACGAGAAACCTGGGAGTAATACTTCATCACATTTCTAAGAAAAATTTTCTAAAGCATGGTGAAAAGATAAGGGTTGACACCGGAATAACTTTAGAGAATGAAATGAGCTTTTCTGCAAACTCCGGAAATGATACTGTCGACATTGGAATGGAAACCTGGGCCGTTTTTCTTGTTACTTACGTTTGAGGGGAGGGGGATCTCCTATAAAATTTCAACTCTTGCTATCTTCCAAGAACATTTGAGTACAAAACCTACATGCGAACATTACCATGTACCGACTTCCATCGCAACCTACAGTAGTTTATTTCGTGTTGTCTTAAAGGAATGTGTAGATGTACTGGTGCTCCTATCCGACGTATGTCCGTTTTCACATACGAGTGAGCTATAGTAGGGTAGCCATGATAGTACGAAAAACTATTTCCCGAACAATGCATTACGTACGTTTGAATGATGTACTAACATTCCCATCAAGATCAACATTCGTTATTGCAAGTTTCATGGCATCTTTAAAGAACCTAATGGGAATCTCCAAAATACGAACCCTGAATGTATTATGTGCGTTTTATTCGATTTAATCGTTTTGAGTACCCATAAATTCGGATGGGTATTGTTTTTTGAAGGTTTCATCAGACAAGCCACACCACTTAGATGTATAATTTCGTTATGATGGTAGAATTTACGTTCCTCGATAGACGACATCACATAAAATTGATAAGTAGTTGATTCACGCCATTCAAAATGACAAACCTCTGGGTGCATCTTGTCCTATATGGAACCACGAAGGATGTCGTCCTTGGTCGATTTTATAGAATTTACATATATTTTTTTTAAACCCTGACTCATGATCTTGGAGAGGGATGGTTACGTGGGCCCACAATTTAAAAAAAAACATCTTCCACAACTTAAATTGGTAGAATTTACAGACACTGACATTGGAGGTGGATGACTCCATCTACGACATCATTTGCAACAGTGCTTAGCCAGTATGGTGCAAACTGTCAGCGACAAATATTGCCAAACCATTTCAGTTCTGGCAAGAAGCAGCATATTGCACATGAAAGCTGTACTTGCATTGTAGTTTCCAAATCCACTGGGAGACACTCCCGGAAGTGAGGACTTAATCCGTGATGTCATCAAAATGGCCACCGTGCGATGTACTTAGTTTTACCTCCGGAACTAATCAATCAAACCTAACGTGTGACCTATTAGTGGAAAGACAATTTAATTTGCTAAAAGAAATACCTGAACGATGTGTGCCGTAAATCTATTAGTTTTGGTTTAATCTGAAGAAAAACATCTGCCGCGTGATATGTTGATTCTCAATTATCTCCGGAACTAATCGATCAATATTTTCGTGCAAACTGTTGTTGGAAAGGTAATTTAATTTGCTAAAAGAAATACCAGAACAACGTATGTCTGCGGAAGTAATACATCAATCTTATTTCGTTGTTGAAAGAATTGCCGGAGCAATGCTTGCCGTATATACACTAGTCTATGTTTAATATATAGGAAAACTTACTATAGCACCATGCGATATACTAATTTGTAGTATCTCCGGAACGAATACATCAATCTTATCGTATGAAATATTGTTGGAAATATAATTTAATTTGCCAAAAAAATGCAAGGACAATTTATGCTAGAAGTCTCTTTTGTTTAATTTGAAGGAAAACATAATCTACTCGTAATTATTGCCACTTTATATGGGTAATTAAAGTGGGTTTCATTCTGCATTTTGCTATCTATATTCTATAATGTATTCACTTGTGCTGCAATTGATAATATAGATCATAACACAGCCTTCAGTACATCGGCGAACTCATTCCATGGAACAGGCATTTCGCATCTTTCACACACCAGACAGTAAGTCTGTGATAACCAGTCTGAACCTAGGACAATCGAAGAATAAAGCAGAATATGCTTGTCCGAGTCTTCCACAAGTCTTCCTCATATGACTAAATGTTCATGTGATGGACTGTTACCAATGGTAAATTACACCAACGAAGAA
Organism: Lithobius niger; assembly: GCA_023313725.1. Lineage (NCBI taxonomy): Eukaryota > Metazoa > Arthropoda > Chilopoda > Lithobiomorpha > Lithobiidae > Lithobius > Lithobius niger. The sequence goes on from JAHWFP010264850.1 coordinate 60,234, forward strand.
AAAAATCATTGATGTACTCGTGGAAATGATGGGCTTGTCAGAATCCACCAGAAGGGAGGCTGACCACGTAGGTAAAAGTGTTATCCTGGGTAGCCTTCCATTCCCGTCAAAACATCATGAAGGTTTGCACATCAATTTTGCTCCCACTACTACGATATGATGTGAATTCCTCATCCATGGTTCGCCGTGCCATGAGTATTGCTAAAATATGAATGTAAAATTTTCTGAACCAATATTCTAGAAACGGTTGACCAAACGCACAGTAAATCGGTTATTGGCACCCATTAGTTACTTCAAAAGATAAATTGTATATTAGCCATGAGTAAAAACGTGATTTTCGCGGATGGCTTTTTTCCAATTTACCTTTATATTATTTACATCGATTTATGTCAATTTATTCCAGCAGTTATTGGATCCCCGATCTCTTTATTGCATTGAATAGCACATTTAATACCGAATGTATTTTTTTCTTCTTCGGACATTTGTCCGAAGTCACGTGTTGATGTTTTTTTTTACTTGCCATAGAAAGAGAGTAGACGTGCAACATGTATGTGATGGAAGCGGCGGAGGTATGGTTGGGGGCGAGGTAATGCACAAAATTGGTTTTATTTTTTCAGTTAAGGGCCGTTCAAGTATTACGCCATCAAGAAATTGGACATTTTCAATCCCCCGTCTCGTCATAAATTACATAAACCCCATCCTGTATTACGTCATTTCTAACTTTATCCCCCCTCCCGCCAAGACGGTGTGTTTTCCCTGTATGTCATGTTTTCTGAGGACCTTTTTTTTCTTTGCGTATTTTCACCCTTTAAAATTTTGTTTTACTGGAGTAGCGGTGCTTAGGTCATCAACTGGCCACACCACTTCCTTCTTGATGCCGTAATACTTGAACGGTCGCAAAAATAAAAGTCCTGTTCAAGAAGGAACGTTTTGAATGTTACTAATACCATGATTATTATTAGTATTAGTATTCTCTTTTCACTAGCCTAGTCATTTACTGACTAGAACAATAAATGACCTAATAATGGTAACTACAAAAATCTAAACTGCATTTTGTTGAAGTGCCAATAGCTCTACTGAAGGTGCATTACTTCGACTTCCAGTATTTTGTTTTATGCAGCATAGTTTACTGAATCTTCAACGATAGATAAAATTCAAGTATCGTAATTTATTTTTCTCCTTTGGCTGTGGCTCTACACGAAGTTACAAATTGTTCTTCTGTAGTAAAGTGTTAAAACAAACTAAAAATTCTTGAAATGTCAATAACTGTACTTTATCCTAATTGCTAGGATTTTTGTGAAACTTTACTTCTTTATCAGAGGAACATCGTTTCTGTTTTAGGTGTCGAGCATAAGCTAAAGTGGAATAACCACCAGCCTAGAAGTATTAAAGCTGGCTTTAATAAAGCTAGGTAAGCAATTATTTTGTGTCTTTTGATTCTATGTGGCTGTGCCACGCCATACCGCCATTATATTAGTTGTCCATCTTCGACAAAACAGATTCAAAAGCGGTTGAGTGGCTGGACAGGATTTCCTGATTTTATGTTAACAAAAATCGCCTCTTCTCCCTATTTACTGTAACTAATATACTCTACATCCTTCGTATTTTCTCTAAAAATAGTTTCTTTTGAAATTTTATTTTTAACAATAAATATAATTACTTGTGTGTTTCCACAGAACGTAAGTATAATCAACGAGAAAATTTTAATATACTTGCAAATTACAATACAAATATTTATTTTGCATATATTAATTTAATGTTTTCGGTTCGACTAAATAGCAACTCAAAATGAAAATACCAAACTTTCCTTTATTTCCTATACCCTATTTTAATTTTTCTATATTTGAAGAGAGCGGGTTCAATACAAATGGAAAAATTCCATGTAAGTGGATGCATTCACTTTCACCAGTCCGCTACTCGATCCAGTTAATCCCACTTCCCCATGTGAAAAAAAGAATACTTTCCAATACAAAACTTGCTAGTTAGGCATTGATAAGGTTACTAGTTCCAGAAAGACTAGGCATCTACAAGACATCGCTCCAACAATGATAAAAATAAATATATAAATAAAATAAGCTCGCCTCCCATCGCGAACCTGAGCAAGCACGTCCAGGCAGTCGGAGCGGTTAGACTGCCGGTCTAAACGCCGAATTTAATCCCCCTATCTACCAAGAGGTATTTTTAAAGTATTTCTTGTGCTCAGGTATCGATCTTAGTAACTGGCAATGTTTCTCTCTGCCTTTACGCCAGAAGTACCAAGAAAAACCATGATGTGTGACGAAAATAGATATTTTCCAAACCTGAGACTCCCATACAACGCAAGAGCAACGTTGTGCCCCAAGCTATACGTTTATCTCGTCGGACGTTGTAAATGGACAAAATGGTGTGGTGTGGCAAAGCCGTTACTCGTCTACAATGTCATTCTCAAACAACTTTTTGATGTTTATTATTTTTTTTTATAGGGAGTGGTTATCACAGTACGAAATCCGGTGTGTCCTGGAAGCTTTAAAAAATACTGTAATCGGTTACTATGAAAAACGGATAGCATTTTAAAGGTGACGTAAGTAGGTTAGAATTAATGAAAGTAACCGTTATTGGTGCTACAAATTGACTATAAACATAACACAAAAAATTGTGCAACCGCTTACTAAGAAAACTGATAGCATTTTTATAGATGACGAAACAGAATTTCTCTCCAATTTATTGTACTTTATCAGATTTTAATCTGAGAGTCATGGTGCCAAAAATGCTATCTGGTTTTCTGTACAATGTTATTCCAAGAGGAAACAAGAAACGATAAAATAGTAATTAAAATGCTATTCGTTCTAAAGAGTGATACACTCTGATAAATTGATAATGTTGGACAAATACAGATGGTGGGATTAATAAAATAATTTGAAGATTAAATTGGCTCTTTTTTCTTGCAGTAGGTTAAATAAAACGACAAAGAATCCGAAGTGTTTTCTGGATAGCGTTTTGACAGAATGGTTATTATGCCGAAGTGAGTAACGTGCTCAGCCTATAATAGCTGCTGAAAGTTTGTCGATCAGTTGCATACCTCACTACCTGGACAAGACACACTGGCAGCAAAATGAATACCCTACTCTCCGGATTTCGATCGGAATAATCAGTATGGGAAGTATGGTCAACTTGGCATAATCGATAATTATTGTGAATGTCGTCTGCCATGACGAAGGAGGGTGCACCCTTAATAATTAACTAGCGGATACAGCGACTATCTCGTCGCAGCCGGTTTTCCGAACACTTTTGCCATTTTCACGCCACTTTCTGTTCATTTTAACTTAATCTAATGGGGAAAACTGTTCTGTCTTATACCATTCTATAGACGATGGGCTTACTTGTCGCACACTTCCGGCCACTTTAGCGCCTCTTCCGGTTTTTTTTTGGTATTTCTTTTGGCTAGTTTTTGGATGCTAAATTTAATGGTGAAAACGGTTTGTGTCTATCTGTTACTGATATGTAATTGAAAATGGCGGCTGATGGATGGACAAAGTCGTTGCTGTAGTAGTCCCAGCTTTCACTGCACAGAAGACTATAAGGTGGCATCTTCTATACATTTTTATAGTTACCGTGTTACTGTGCCCTCAAAGAACGGCAAGCAAGGAAATGGAAACGAACAACCTAACCTAAATGAAGCAATCACTATGCAAAATTCTAGATGGGGACAGCTGTGTAAGCCACGTGTATGTTGCTGACTTGTTGGCAGAAACTGGAATAACAGCTTATTTCTGTGAGAAAGTCAGATGAAGGCTAGTTCGTACAAGCTTTTCTGTGCTCCGTAACTGGAAAACGACTGACCTAACTCGAAGTGGATGCTTTCGTTCGCACTGCGTGACTTCCTCTCTCAAATCCGTTTATTATTACTCTTTTTCACCCTACACTATCGTCTCCACCGCCTTACACACGGTACGTTGTCTACGTCACAAGTACGTTGTCTTACCTAGGATATTAAATGACGAAGGGTTTAATTTGTTTGCCTTTGCACTTCCTTCTTCCTTCCTCTTCCCTGGCCGTGAAACTTGATTTCACACTACCAAATTCGTCTCGTGCTGGGCGTGTACTGAATAAGAACCATTCCTGGGCAGCTCGTTTCGGTTTTCACATTTAAAAATTCTTATACTCATTTCACACTACTAAATTCGTATCGAGCCAGTGCAAACCTGCCGCTTGTTTAAGAGTCTGCTTGGCCGCGACAGCAAAACATACTGGGGCGCACCAGGGGGATCCTCGCGTATTGTCCTTCTACCCGCACAAAAGACCTTTTTTCCTTGAGCTGAGCCCCTTCCCAGTGGATGTTACAAATAGTGGAAGCAGCAAACAAGGCCGCTAAGAATGTTTGAATGTGAAATCCAAAACGAGCTGCCCAGGGCTGGCTTTCATTCGGCGCTCACTCAGCAGACGCTTGGTGCGAGACGAATTTAGTAGTGTGAAATCAGTATTAGCGGCCGTGTTTACTGCATCTATAGAAGGGGTAAGTCGGGCAGTCCTTATCCAACAACGATAATGGTGCAGCAAGAGGAAGAAAGTCTTTTGTGCGAGTAGAAGAATAATACCAAGCGGCTAGCTGGCTTGCATACAAGTGCTTGGCCCAATCTGGCGCGAGACGAACTTAGTGTGAAATCAGTGTAAGGGCACAGCTTTCCTACATCAAGACAATAAGAGGCCATTCATAATGTGTAAGACTTTCCTCACCACTAGCGCAGTAGGTGGCATTCGCATCAAGCTAGTAGGCTGGGACGGACGAAGTTAGGAGACCAGAGGCGATGTTCGGTGATTTCTTGATTTAATGCGATCCTCTCTCCCCCTCTCCCGACGTTTTACTTTCTTTTCCTTCCAAAAATGCTTATATAAAACAACTACACTGTAGCTTCCCTGTAGCTAATGCTCGCAGGTGAGTTTTTCGGATAGTAATCGCTACATGCGATTAAATTAGAATCGAATTGTGCAGAGAATCCATTCTTTTCGAAACCAGCTCGTAGACGAAATATGTACATAGGGTACATTATGAAATCACCTCTTTGCATATGATCTTCTTTAGTGCTTGTGTAGTCTGCTTCTGTTCGTGTGAAGAGGTAATAAAACGTTTGACAAAAGAGGTGCCATGGTTGAACTAATGAAATGTGCATATTATTTTTTTTCATGCAGTTTTTCAATGAGGCATCCACACATTTATTTCTACGAATAAGTTAGGTGTCATTTGTTTTATTTTATTTCTACGAAGTTATCTATTATTTGAGTTCTTGCCTAAACATTGGCTTAGAAATTTTCTCTTCATTTCGGCCATCATGATAGATTTTAGTATTAATTTGCTAATTCCAACCATTTCATTTTTTCGAATTTTTTTTTCAGTAGGTATATGCTATGGGCATATCATGCATGATGTTAAGAATGTTACACATTACAAAAAACACTTACACATAATATTAGTTGTATGTACAGTGTAAGTGTGCGGCACGTCCATCCATCCGTCCAACGGCCTATCCGGTAACTGTTTAGACAAGCCTAGTGTGTCACCGCCAAGTTCAATAAACACAAGAACAAGACTTTTAATACATAATGGAAAACCGTCGGAATCGTGTTTAGTGTATCCAGTATAGCGAAGAAACTTACAGGTATGAGATGGTGCCATTTACAGCGACAAAATACCCTCAATATCGTTAATATGGTTACCACCTAGAAGATCACTTGGGTCCCGTGTAAATACCAACCAGTGAAGTCGGTCGCTTTGATCACTCATTCTACGTAGTCTTACCTACTCACAAAGACATTTCTTGACGCCACTGTTAAGGCGGATTCCCACCGCCTTTTCCTTTTTATTTCGGAATCGGAAAGGAAACGTTTCATTTCGTCACAGCAAACAATGAATCACATTCAGCTTCACGAAGGAAACCAATAAAATTGAAGCTTGCTTATTGTTGTTGGCTCGCGTCAAGGTCACACACGCGTTCGCCAGAGCAAAACAAACATGGATGCTCGTAAGATTTTGTTAGCTGCTTTGGTGCTAATTCTCTCGACAAGTGTTGCTACTGGCGATCCACATTTCCTTGTGTTGGCCCAGTCTATGGTACAAACAGCCCTACTTAGTATAAAACTGTAGGCTATGAAACACATTCGTTCCTACCATTCGTCTCACTGGATTTGGACGGCATGCAGCTGTTATTAAAGAAACAATACGTACCTATTGTCATCTTTGTTTTTCTATCGCAGCTAGTTTTCGATTTGAATGCGGCAAACGCTACCTTTGAGTCTTTCACTCGGATTTCCTTGAATTTAGTAAAATACAAGCGCCTGGCATGTAAACGAAAATATTGGGTGCGTCCGATCCTGACCAAACGCAAAAAGTATAGCGAGTACTTCACCTCGTCAACGAAATGAAGCAGAACGACCCTGAAAACTTTTTCATTTACTTCAGGATGACACCAGCTAGGTAAGTAAGCACAACATATTAATGATAAAATGGTAGTAACATATTATGTAGGCTATGTTTGGTGTAATTTATATTAAAAGTTTGACTTGCTTAGAAGAGTAGGCCCAGAAATTCGGAGGCAAACCACAAACTACAGAGAAGATATTAGCCCAGGAGAACAACTGGCAATGACTTTGAGGTACAGTATGTTAAAAAGAAAGCAGTTAAGCACTGTGTACTACATCTGACACCTGGACTGTGAATGCTCACTTTTCCCTCATAAATTGCAGGTTGCGTGTTGGGATGTAGTTTCTGCAGCCGTCCGCAGTAAACACTGGGCAGAAATGTAATAAGTTGTGCTGCGTTGGTTTCAATAATAAGGAAAATTGAAAATAAGCCAACAGCGAAAATCATACACTAGAAATAACGTAGTTCAGTAAGCCACCTTTATGCACTTACGTTTCGTCGGAGTGGCATGACCCGGATTCGAACCGGCTACCCAGTTCGCCCCCAGATCACTTGCATAGCGCCTTAATCGCTATGGCCACATCCTCCACTGGCATAAAGATAACTCACTGAACCCGTTATTAAGGTCACAACCATGACCAGGGCTCCATTCGACCGAAGTTCACTCGGCCATAGAAATGGAGAGGGAAGACAAATAATACACTTACAGGGCTCAATAAAGGAGAAATAGACATTTATTTTCCTTATTATTATTTCCAGCGATTTATGTCTATTTATTGGTTTCAATAAGACAAACCCAACAAAAATGCTGAGCATTGAGCCTGTATCAAATTCAATTCAATTCAATTTTATTCTATTCTAAGTTTAAGTTTGCTTCCGAGCATGTAAGAAGCGAACACAGTAAATGATTTTAAAAATAACCACCTAATTAACAAAACTTAAAATTTAGTAAACAGGCCTATAGCACTAGCATATGTATAATCGCAGGTGTATGATAAAAAGTCTACAATAGTCACTACATTTGTTAGGAGGTTGGGTAAATTCATCAGGTTTTTTTTGAAAGCTGTTTTAAAATTTAATGCTTGTGACAATATTTTATGAATATTGACACGATATTAAATTATCTGTTTAAACAAATATAAGTGAAAAACTGTTACGATTTCTAACATGCCCCAAAGCAGAATGAGTGCGATAGAAAAAAGTGTAAAAAAAAGTAATAATAGTGTTGGCCAACATGCATTTTAGAACATCAAATAGCGAAAGGTTTATCTTTCAATTTTACTTTGGTTTAAGAAATTTCTCACTACAAATTTTAACTCATGTTTCACATCACACGAATCGCTACACACTAGCCTATCTTCGAATTGGCGGTAGAAAAGTTATTGAGTGCACGCTGCAATTGTACCTTGTTCAGACACAGAGAAACTGCAAACGGGCAGACATGATTCAGCGGAATTGTTTCGATTTTGCCTTTTACGGCATCAATTCGTTTAAGACGATGGCTCCCTCTGTTTGGCTTCGGTTTGTTTGGGGAGAAGGAGAATTTTCCAGCGAGAGGAGAGGCCTTGCGAGATCTGACAGGGTGATGATTTGGACCTTTTGTGGGCGGGTTCATAAGTGCCGTAGCTGTTAAATTATAAGACATACTAGCGCTTCTAAATTCCAACATCCAAAAGAAATTCCACCTTCAAGCACAAGTGTTTTGCAATTTAACAGCTATGCCGCAAAAGGGGTCCACTCATGAACCCGCCCACCAAGGGATCATCAAACTCGTCACCGCTGAGCTCCCGCAAGGCTTCTCCTCTTGCTGGAAAAATATCCTTCTCCCTCATCAAACCGAGGCCAAGCAGAGGGAGATGATGGAGAGGTAGAAAATTCAAAATAATCTCTTTGTATCACGTCTCCATAGTTTACAGTTTATTGCGTTTCTGTGCCTGAAGAAGTGGACAATTGCAGTATACACTCAATAACTTGAGTAACACCACAAATTCACAGATACACTAGTGTGTAGTGTTCATTGTGACGTTCAGCATATAGATTACAATTTGTGTTGAGTAACACATCTTAGAACAAAAAAAAATGCATCCTAGAACCAAAATCAATAAGTCTGAAAGCCAGAATTCCTCAACTCCATAAAAAAAGTTTTTCGTCTGAAAAAAATTCTTCTTTCATTACATACATTCTTTATTTGTCGCGGTCAGTGGTGTAATCAAAGTGTAAACAATTCTAAGGAATTTTGGCAGATGTGGGCCGCTGAGTGGTCTAGGCAGGCAGGGTGAAACTTTTTAATTGGTTTTATAAATGTATAGGGACGGGTTTCAGATTTTACTTTCCTGTGTCTACATGCAGGTCAAATGGTGGTGCACAACCATGACTGGTTGGTTTGTGTAAAGGTATGCCTAACCAAATTTTGCTGCAACCGAAAGTGCGGAGTTTAAATGTTGCTGAAAAAGTTAGGCTATTTCTTAATTCCTACATGCTGGTCATTTTATTGCCCTACAGGTCTAGTGCAGCAACCTAAAAAAAAGCAATCTTGCCACACTTCGCACATAGGGTGCCGACAAGTGTATACCTGTCACAAAGAAAACTTCTTTTCTAGATAATGTGTGGTCTAAAAATCAACAACATGCACAAGATGAATATGCACTTTTGCACATATATTGCTTAATCGTGTTGTTTTCCTTAATTACAGGTACCTAGCCCATGGTGATTCCCAACGCATGATATCCTTTGGTTATCGGATAGGCAAAGCTACTATTTGCACAATTATTCGACGCACATGTACGGCCATATGGAATGCGCTAGCTGAGGAATATCTCATGGTAGGTATCTTTATATCGTCAAGTTTCACTTTCAACAACATGGCTTGCTCTCTCACATTGTAACTGATCGAATGCCGTATGTTTATTATTGTTGTATTAGGCTCCAACAACCGATAAATGGAGCACAATTGCGAATGGTTTCAAAACCTCATGGAACTTCCCAAACTGTGTCGGGGCAATCGACGGAAAACATGTTGTCATTCAAGCACCAATGAATGCAAGATCGGAATACTTAAATTATAAAGGGACCCACAGTTTGGTTTTGATGGCAGCGTGCGATGCTAATTATATTTTTACTATGGTGGACATAGGTGCCAGTGGTTGCCAGAGCGACGCAGGTGTGTTTGCAGCATCTGTATTAGGGAACAAAATTGAAACTAACACTCTAAACATTCCGGGAACGTCATTGTTGCCTTTTCCGGGAAAAAATCTAACTATGGAGCGTACGGTTTTTAATTACTCTCCCGTGCCAGGTGCACCATAGAAAATGCGTTTGGCATTCTAGCTTCAAAATGGAGGATTTATAGAAGGGCTATAATTGCAAATGTCGAGAATGTAGAAGGGATTATTAAAGCAACTGTGTGCTTGCACAATTACCTAAAGACAATGAACAAATATGAAATGGATGCAAGTACTATGTACTGTAATCCCGGGTATGTAGACTGAGGATGGTAACGGAAGAATCGAACACGGACACAGACGTGGTATGGTTACTGTTGACGATGCAATTTGTGACGTGTCATTAATAGGGAAGAAACAATACACCACGCTTTCGAAACGTGTCAGGGATTCATACGCATCTTATTTTTGCAGTGAAAGTGGAAGTAGACTGGCAGTATGAAGTTGCCAGTAGGGGGCATAAAGCAGCATCTTAGGATATTTTAATGGGGTTTCATAGGACGAAAGTTGGTTCTCGGGCCTTTTTCTTAAGAATTCTGTGTGGGCGGGCAGAATTTTTATTCTGGAGCTACATTTTTTTTTTGGCTAAAAAAAAAGAATACTAGTTTACGTCTTGTACGCTTAGATTTCAAAGGAAAGGATATGCACCGTTCCAATATTCTTACAAATTTTCGACAGTCTGTTTTTTCGGGAGTTGAAGTGGCTCAGAATGATTGTTTTCGTCAGACTACCACATCACCACTCACTTCTTCGTGATCTCCTGACGAAGACAGTCGTTCTGTGCGCCTCCAACTCCAGAAAAACCAGCAGTCGAAAATTTGCAAGAATATTGAAATGGTGAATATCCTTTCCTTTGCAATCTAAGCGTACAAGACGTAAACAAGACTTAAATTTGAAAAAATAAGCGATTTGTCATTTTTAAATAAAGAACACTGTCTCGAAATTCTTCTTACGTGTGAACAAAATTATTTACAAACAAGAATGGTTATTTTATGTTTCTGCGTCACTCACTAAGTTTTATTTTATCTCTTATCAAAAAATCAGTAAGTGTGGGGCCTGAAAACCAACTTTTCCATTTTTAATAGCCGAACACAAAGGTTGTATTTTCTTTTTACATTTTTTAAAGAGTGTAACCAAAGTGTAACCATTTTGGTATCAAAATGAGTTATTGGGTTGCAGCCTTCCTTTTGTTCCTGGCCTTTGCAGAGTAGCTTTTACACAAGGTGTGGTGCACTGCCGTGCACAGTCAAGAAGGAGCCCGTATTCTCTGAAGTTCCTCTTTTGTTTTATGGAATTGTTTTAAGCTGCGAGACGATTTTGGAAATTGCTCCTATAAATGTTACTAGGCCTAACAAAAAAAAATAGCGTGCTGCGTGGAATATTGTTGAACAAATATGGTCGATAGGTTAGGAAAAGATTTTTTTTTACATTTAAAAAAAATGGGTTTTAATGCTGGGCAATGGAGAAGCATGTCCTGTATACGAAATGCACATTGTTGCTTAGCTCAGCTGTGCATTAGTGAAACCTGGATGCTGTCAAGTTTAGTTGCCATTTTTCCTCTGAAGATTGCATTGCACTTTGCGATCGAATCAGTTTTTAGCGAAAAACTTATGATCGGTCGGGTTCCGTGAAGCACACCATTTTTTTTTGTTTGTTAGGCTTATGAAATAGTTGGCGAGAACGGATTCAGGCTTGAATAATCAATGTTATACCTCAAAATGGTGTATTCGATTGTCAAAATCGGCCAAATACGTTTGATAACTATTTTCAATACTTACTGCAGGGCTCCCACGCCAAAGTCGCTTTTTTTTCAATTGTTTTCACTTTTAACCGACTTAAGTACAATTTTTAACCATGTTTTTTTTGGTTTTTAATACACTTGGTCCTTGGAAAATGAAAATGTGGCCTACAATTTTTCATGACACTCTCCAAGGTCCTGAAAAAAACTTCCTAAGGTCGAAAATAATCTGACTCAACCCCTCATCCCAAAGTAATCATAACTTATGACTACTAGGCTACCTGTGGATGATATTCTATAGCCAAATGATTTCCAAAGGCCAATTTAACATATATTCTTGAAAATATTCAAAGGTGTGGTTTTTAGACCTTGTTGTATACCAGAATCTTTTTTTTAGAAATGGAATAACAGAAATTAATCTTCAAAACCTTGTAAGCTTTACAGGATGGGGGAGGGAAAGCATTTGCTACAGAAACCAAGGCATTTTTAGAAATCTCGACTTCCTTATTTAGTCCTCTTAGTGTGAATTATTTTAAGGCATTTTCTAGAAATTTAATACTTGACACAAAACAAAGACAATGTTATGAGATTTCGATAAAAAATAAGGAATTTTATGACAAGTGGGAGCCCTGTTACTGATGTGAAAATAATAGCCCACTTGCAAGATTTTTTTCGACATACAGGTAAAAATAATGACAGTTGAAGGGGGTCAGAAAAAAAATGACTTTGACACTTTCGTCTTTGTCTTCGTAAAAAATGATCGAGATTTCAGTTAGTAAACTTCCAATTTTTTTTTGGTTTGTTGCAGACATTAAATGCATTTCCAATTAAAATCTGCTCATTCATTGAGCTGTCGCATGTGCTCACAACTGTAACAGTGATATTAACGTGCTAAACTGAATAACCATTAAAATGGAATAAAATAAGTATCACAACATTCCTAAAATATATTGCTATGAAAAGATTTATTTTCTTTTGACATGAACATGAAATAAAAATAAAAACATGAGCTGAGGTATTAATGTATTGCGTTCTCAATATCTCCCAAAACCTCCAATACTCTCAGTTGTGCCTCATTTGCTTGAATCTTTGTGAGGTGTCGCATGCGCTCTGCCACGAGCATGCCAAAATTATGGCACCAATCAAACTGCTCCTAACGAGGAACAAATGTTCTAGATGATCTGATGGACTCCAGCAATTCTGCCTCAAGCTGATTTGTGTTCCCCTTTTTTGTTGGACTCCCTATTGCCAGAAAAAAAATGAATGCGTTAGGTTTTTTATTTTTTATTTATTTGTTTGAACATAAACAGATAATTGAGCACATACATAAACACTATAAGGTAGGCCTAATATTATAAATAGTATTTTTACTATGAATGTTCGAACAATTCAGATCCACAAATACACTCAAATTCGAAAAATTAAATCAATACAACTGCATTTGTGTTTTTTGATAGGCTGCCGACACAACTAGCCTATATGGAATGTTTGCATCCTTCAAGTGTGCTAATATTTACGTACGTGCGGTCGTCTACTGTGCTGTTGCATCATCACAAACTCTTTAAACTCGGCGATCTTCATAGCCTACGGTATTTATGAGGTTGCTGGCCACTCCCTCGTTGTGTCTGCCACGCCAGTATTAGCTTTTTGCCGAACCTAACTAGTCAGAAACCTGGTGACAGGGTTTAATGGGCCTTGTTAAGTTCGTGAGAGTTTTCACGTTTGCCAACTCTTGCTGTATAGCTAAAGACTCGAGGACTCTCGGGTGTAGATCACTTCTTGAGTTTCAAGCCAAAAGCGTCGTGTTCTTCCAATCTAGCGTGTATCCTGTACTCGTGCAGTGAGATGCAATGCTGTTTGTCTAAATTATGATCGTGTCCACCACGTCTTGTTTCACCTTCAAGTGCACACCATTTCTTGTCAACATTGCATGGTACATGATACACTCCTTCAGGTGTATAACTATTCCTTAAGTTCCTCCAACAATTGCTTCTCTTGGTTTAAACAGCATAGCATCTCGCTGCACGAGTACACGACAGACAACGCTCGACACTGGAGAGGCCTTCTAGCTAACCACCACAAGATGACGAGCGTGAAAACCCTTATGGACTTAATAAGGCCCATCAAACCGTGGCACCAGGTTTTTGATTAATCAGGAGTACGACGAAAAACTAAAACAGAAGTTGCAGAGACTACGACGGAGTGGCGAGCAACCTCAAATACAGTGGGGTTCGTGGTGGTGCAACAACGGAATAGACACACTGTACATATGTACACAAACATTCCATCTAGTTTGTGTCAGCAGCAACATATCAAAATCAGCAATGTACTTGATATATTTTGAATTTGAGCATACTTGTGGGTCTGAATCACACACATGCTGCTTGGGCACGGTCCCCCTTTTTACTCTGAAAATTCTTCTTTCGAAAACAAAGTTCAAGAACAATACTACACACAACTTCAAAAATAAAGAATACTATTGGCAGTATTCCTAGCAAATTTTCGACAGAATAGGAATGTCTGGCTTCGGCAGGCACTACTACAATCATGGAAAAAGCTGGTAACCGTAGGATACAGTAGTAATTTCAAGACATAAAATTACACACTACCACCACACCAGAACACTTCAGTTAAACTTCAGAGTTCACTGTAAATTTTCGGCGAGTCCTATCGCATCTTCAGACCAATATATATCTTAAAAAGAAAAAAATCGGACAATTATGATATAATGATGGTCTGAAGAAGGCGATAGGACTCGTTGAAAATTTGCAGTGAACTCTGAAGTTTGACTGAGGTGTTCTGCTGTGGTGGTAGATTGTATTTGATTTTATTTTGACTACAATCTTGAAAACTACTTTCTACATTTTCCTTATCGTTGGAACACGTGTGTTCCAAAATGGCTAGGCTTCCGGTAGTTGTTAGGCTTTTTGGTCCTACTGATCTGTAAGCATACTTAAAAATTCTGCTCTCAGCAGAAAACGGATTTTCCAGGTTTGAGGGGCCCTGTGCGTTCATATGGAGTGCCTTTCCCCCAGATGTTGCTGAGTTCAGAATTGCGAGCGACACTAGTCCTCTCAGACTTTGGTCAAGAGGCAAACATGATTTTAGCAGTGTGGCTGTTCTCTCCCATCCTATCATATGTTTAGTTTCCTTGTGATGGGCAGATGGGCAGCTATGCTGTTTCCTTTTATTCCATTTCTAACTTATTACTAAAGAAAGAAAGAAAACAGCATGAATATGCCCGAGGACCATGGAATTTACGCCATGCAGGAAATAATTTGGCATTTACATTAATCCCTTGCACTCCAGACAACGCTTAGAGGCATTCTTTATCGGTTGGTATCACGATTCGATTAAGGCTGTGCAGATACCAATACTGGTACTGGGACCAGCTGCAGGTACCACTGATATCGATATCCGACCTGCACCACGTTAACAAGTACCGGAAAAAGTAACGGCATCTGCTTTTTTTTTTCCAGAATCGGCATTTTCGCACATTAATAATATGGCATATTGTTCCCCACACTACTAAAAATTAAGCAACTTTTAAATAAATCTGCTAGGTTTTGATCTCGTTGAGCTATAAAGTGTTAGCGAACAATTCATTTGTAAAAGTGTTAAGTTTGTTACACCATTTAATTACTGACGTATCAACACGGTCTGTATTCTGTATTAAGTTATTTGGCATCGGCTTGGTGTCGGCATCGGCACAGTATCGGGAAATGACCAATAGCACCGTTACTAGGATCGGAACCGGGTAAACGAGCACCAGTATTGGGAAACGTGACACCGGCACAGCCTTAGATTCGATCTTTCTCCTGGCTCTAAGAGCAAACTGCCTACCAACTCGCTGTTGGCTCGGGGATTAAACCGTCTAACACCTCGATTGTGCTTTGCTCGCTTCACTTCCTGAACGTCGTGAAAAAAAGACTTGGGTTTATGGAAGGGGTTTATTACCAACTAAATGGTGAAATACCACGTAAAATATCTTATGGCTAACAGCCAAAAACTTTAGCAGCGACTTTTGAAACTTGTGGAATCCCCTAAAATGTGTTCAGCCATGTCAAAGCACCACTCTTGGCTATACTGACTGAATTTTCCATTTCTGATAGGCAAACCAAAATTAGTACGAAGTCTTTAAACACCTTACACTGCGGTGGATTTTTGGTGAAATTACTTAAGTCAGCATGAGTGTCACTTCATCAGGCTTCAGCTAAACAACTACTTCGCTACAACTGAGGCCATGATGGCAGTATGGTATTTAACATATTGTCGTCTAAGCTGTTGTGAAGTAGTCGTCTGACAACTACTGATTCGTGTTGACTTGATCAAGTCTAAAAATATTGTGGTGCTTACTTTCAAATCCAGTAATGATCTTCGTAGTTCGGTTTACGCATAAACGCACAATTTCAAAGAAATAAAGATATTTCTGCCAATATTTTCAAATTTTTTTTTCAGCCAATTTCTCTGGAGATGTAGGGGCTCAGACGACTTGTCTTCTTCAGGCAAAAACAGATAAGTCACGCAAGATAAAGAATCGCCTGAAGAGCCAAGGCATTTTTAGGAAATGAACTGAGTAAACAATGCAACCTTCACTCTGTAAAGTTGAATTTGGTGCATAAGCATGACTTCTTGTAGCTGAACTGATACCGCACCAATTTGTTAACCTGACCAAAAATAATGGTAGCCTATACACAACTTACCAGACTGGTGACTGATTATCAGTTACAAATGTAAACCATTATTAGGCCACGGAAAAAAATGTTTTGATTCTCGGGTATTTTTTTACAAGCCCAAAAACTCACCCAGTGACCAGGCTTTTACTTTCATTTTTTATTTTGGTTTGAAACTAAGCAACCTAGTATCTCAAATTGGTTCTTTCTGTTCAGTTTGTGGTAGTAAATTTCTGAAGTATTTCAAACTGCAACTAAGCCTGATGCTTGCTTGATAACATGCGAGAGAAAGATCACAACTCTCAAAGCTTTGTCTTTTAAGTAACCTTTCTTGGCCTACTTTTTTTAACTGAAAAAAAGTCTTCACGCAGGGCCTGAGATCCAACAAATTCTTTTTTCTTTGCCCTCAATTACAATTTTTGGAAGTGGATAAATTAAGCAGGACTCAGGACTGTGGCTGTAGGAAAAATGTTCGATCATTGGGCCTAGACTCCGTTTGTCAGAACGTTGAAAAAAACAAAATTCACATACATGGTATTGTCTATACACATTTCAGCTAGAAAAAGGGGACTAGATCTCACCTGAAATATTTCCCTGCTGCTGCTCAGTCGAAGAAGTGTTTGCTTCTCGCACTGACGGTGAAACGCTATCAGTCGGAGTGGAACCATTTATGATGGAGTCAGTCCACTGACTTGAGTCTGATCTTTAAAATAGATTACTGTCTGCTGCATTTTCAGTATTGGTGATGCTTTGTTGGTCGTTGTCATATAGCATCACCATGTTGCATGGCTTCAAGAAGTTCTGCAAATAATTACCATATTTTTAGCACAATTAGATCAGAGTTCTGTTGGAGTCAACCCAACCCAACTGCATTTCAACACTTCTAATAATTCTTACGTACAAAAGTATGCACGCAAGTAATATTTATATATCATTTGCCACATTGAACTACGTACATAAAAAAAAATCCTAAATGAAATGCATTCTGGAGAACCGAGCACAAAAATGATTTTTGTTTATGGGAAAACTTGTAGGGATGGTTGATAGTCTGGCTATTCTGCTTGAAAATGGTTCTGAAGACTAGAATGAGTGAAAATGGTGTGCTTCGCGGAACATTGCTGAAAAAAAATAGGGTCAGAAGGTTGGAAATTTTTTTTTAAACAGGTTTTAATGCTGGCAGATGAAGAAGCATGTGATGTAGGCTATACAAAATACACATTGTTTCATGCTTACCTCAGCTACACACTAGTGAAACCTGGACGCCAATAACTTTTGTTGGCATTTTTCCTAACAAGATTGTGCTGCACATCGCGATGGCTTCAAAGCACACCATTTTTTTTTCTTAGGCCTAAGTGTAGAACATGAGATGCTGAAGAATTGGACATTTTGAATCTAGGATAGTCTACAGACCACTACTTCGAGAAACACGACGCAGGAAACAAGGGAACCTGAAATCACAAAACAATAAGTTGAAATTGTGGGATCCCTGGCTTCTCCATCTCGTGATCACGAGCAACAAAAACCATATACATTAGGTCTACCACTTTTGCTTTTTAGTCATAATTACTAAATAATAATTACATCATTTTTGCGGGGGGGGGGGGTTGGATGGGTGAGCACCTTTGGGGAGGTCCCTCAGTACACTGGCCAGCCTATATTCGATAGTAATAGAAATGCATTCAATAATTCTCTGTATGTACATTTGTGTAAAAGTAAATCTCGTGTAAACAATATAATCTTCAGTGTCATCAAGAGTAATAAATGCATACACGTTCGTAGGACATGAGTCTACATTTAACTATTGCTTCATATTCCATTACTGCCGGTTTCTCTTCAATAGTGTACGCATAGCTGGTTGTAAGCAAGGGAATTTGAAATTTATTAATGTTTAATGCTTTTTTCTTAAACCATTTCATATCCTAGCTTAACTAAATAATAAATCATTTGTAAACCATTTCACTTTCCTCACATTTAAGCACGCTGCTTGTAAAAAAAAAAACTTAAAAAAAAAACTGTAAACTCCAAGGCTGGTTTCCAATGTTTACAATCGACTACTTAAACACAATAACACAGTTGAAAAAAAATATGGGCTTCATGACGTTTTTTTAGTGAAGGCTTCTACTGTATGAAGTATTGGTACAGTAGAGGTATTGGTATAGTTATTGGAAGTAATATGATTATATTTCACTGTTTGATTACATTATTTACATGAAAGGTTTTTTTCATTTTGCCTTCCACATTTCCTTACCTATAGGGATTCGTTTTGGCTCTCTTCCATTTGCATCAACGACGAGTTGACGAGCTGACTCAGTGACGGTGAAGGCCCGCATACAGTGCTGTACAAATAAACAAGAAGATACAAGTTATTTTCAACGATCTGAAGGCCTACGTACAGATTTGCTGTCAACACGTATGTGTAGACTACCTTCTGTGTTGGCGAAGGTGATACCGTAGAAAAGACATCGCATCTATGAACAGCCACGATATTGGGGCCTTTTCCCCTTCTCCAATCGTATTTCTTTGGCAAACCGATCGCGCAAATTTTTCCACTTGTTTTGGCATTCAGCAACTAGTAAAGACAAACAAACGATGACAATGAGGGGTCTTGCCGAATGCAACAAAGCTGACAACAAACATGGCATGCACACTGCAGCAACAACCTACCTGGAATGCCTATCGTACGGCTGATCGACGCCCACGAATTTTCTTTTTTTCTTACGTCCCGGTAATCGGCTCGTTTCAGTTGGTACAACCACGGATATTTTCGCACCTCCTCGATGACACTCGGTTACATCGCTTGCCTCCATCTTTGTTGCTCTCGCGGGTCTTTCAGTCACGTGGTCACGTGGGAGCAGCTCTCATTCTGATTGGCTGTCTGAAATGCTCTTCAGTCGGCCAATATCGGAAAAAGCTAACCACGCTAGAGTCAACTTTCGGATCGCAAAGGTAAAAGGAAAGGTCTCCCGCATGCTCTGTTGAGTCGTTGCCGTGGCAACTGCCTACACTTTTCCGATTCAATTCCGAAATCAAATCGGAAAAGGCGGTGGGAATTCACCTTTACGGTGGTGCTAGATAACTCAACGCCCCCTTCTTCCCCCTCCCCCCCCCCCCCACTCGTCGCTAGGAAGCCAAACCGAATCGTATAGTAGAGCGTATTTATACAATGATTTAGCTCCGCATCCTCAAAACCAGAATTTAATCGCGGTGTGAAGTGTAAGGTGTGTATGTCGTTCCATCTCCCGGCCAGTCTGGTAACAGTAAACATAGTGTATCGCCGCCAAGTTGTTGAGAAAATTACTTGGTACATGCTTAGCTGACAGTAACTAGACTTTAATACATAATGGAAAAATCACCATCGCGCCAGACGTTGTTGCCAGACAGTAACAAGACTTTAATACATAAAGGAAAATCACCATTGCGCCAGAATTTGTTGTAAACCGTTGGAATCGTATGCAGTATTCAGTAGAGGTGAAACTTGAAGGTGTGGGAACGTGTCGTTTACATCGAAAAAATTACCCCCATAGTGTCGTTAATACGGTTACTAGCTAGGTAGATGATCACTTTGTTCACGTGTTAATACCAATTTGTGAACTCTTTCTACTCGCTTATTCTACTCCACTCTTATGTAATGAGAACACTCAATCCCCTCCCCCACCCGTCCTTGTAAAGCTGAACCGAATCTTGCGTTGCTTGCCGATGTAATGAGCGTATTTGTGCACCGATCTACCTCTGCATCCTAGCAACCAGAATTTAATCGCGATTGTGAAGGTGTCGTATATGGAAACAATGCCACCTCCCTTATAATAACCTCTCTTTGATACCATACAATTGTAAATACTTGCAATTGTATCTATAATCCGTGACAAGAAAAAAAAGAAACCATCCTGACGAAACAATTTTCTCATATGCTTCTGCCACCATGTGGATTTCTAGCTTCGAGAATGCAAAGCAAAATTTGGGGTAAATACGCTAAAAGACTTCATACGGACCAAAAGTTTGTTGATTTTAATATAGAAATTAGACCGTGTTAAATTGCTTAATCTTACTAAGCTGGGATTCCCAATACTCATTGTTCAGCCCTGCTGCATTCTATATAATTACTGCCGGACGGCAAAATATGTCAAAATATGGCAAAATATGTAATGTTAGCGTAGGAACTGCCTACGAAGATCTTGCGTTTGACGGGGTAAGCGTCTTAAGACCAATGGTTTTCAACCTATGGGTCGCGTCACCGGGCGTCCTCTCTAGTGTTGCGATACGTAAGCAGGAAAAAACAATTATTTTACTTTTTTTTAAATCTTTTAATCTTTTCCCCGCTGAGATGTAATTATATTTCTTATCTTATGTGGTAGGCTGATCAATAATTATGATTATTGATTATAATGTATATATGTATATTGTATAGTTCTATAAAATTGGAGGGCTATATATATATATTTTTATGAGCAAATGATGTTTAAAATGCTTAAAAAGCATTGGCTTCCCGGTCTGCCCCGGACCCCGCTGGGAGAGCTTGATACAAAGCTCCCTCAGACCCCCTACTTGTGATACAGACGGGCGAAGGAATTTACTTGGTGGGGGGATTGTTTAGGGGGTTGTGGACCATGGAGCATTGATTTTACAAATCCAATGCGTTTCTTCAATAAACAAATAGTCTTTTCCATTGGATTTTTAAAATCAATACTCAGAGGACGAATGAAGCCTATCCCGTCAAACACAAGATCTTCAGCCAATAGTTGGGCAGCAGGTATATACTAGGACATTTTTAATTTCGAAAATGTTTTTTTTTCCATTGCACCCAATATGCTGCTCAGCAGCTGATATAATGCACTGCTAGAACGCTGTAGGTTATGCCGGGGTCAGTGACAGCTAACGTGATTTGACTGTTTGGGTTTGATGAAAATTACTGTCTCCTTCAATAAAACTAGAGGAAGCCCGTGCTACGTACGGCTGCTCTTGGATGCACCGTTTGCAACACTGGTACGGTTTGGTTGCTCATGCGTATGTACAGTACCGCTCAAAAATAAATGGACAAACACAATAGATGTGCTGCTCCGGCCTGCGCTGTAAACAGGACGAGCACT
>JAHWFP010264851.1:8645-22524 GCA_023313725.1 Lithobius niger
CCAGTGAAGTCTGATGTAGCTACGTTTATACTGTGGTTTTTTTTTTTATGTGTCGGTCGACAGCTTCTTTCAAGATGTAATAGTGTTTATTGTCGCTTCTTCATGTTGAAACCATTTAATGAGGGGGAGGGGGGTGAGGGGCCAGTTGGACGGGTAGCAATGAACATCGAAGTAGAAACACTTATTGTTCCATGCTTCAAAAATGTTGTTAGTTGTAAGGATTGTTGTTGATAATGGCGTTGTGCACATTCCACAGATTAGGGGGAAAAATTGGTGGAACATGCGTATTCTTAAAGGCAGTGACATGTCTCAGCGCCGAAACACATCATTTTAGAACAGTTCATTACGACGACATCCCTCATTTCACAAGCCGGAATGCCAGTCCCAACTGGTATTCCAAAGAGGATTATTATAAACTTTTAATAGAGGATTAAAGGCGGATATTTACATAATCAATAAATAATAATATTTAATATAAATTTCATACAAACAGTCACTAACCCTTAATCAACAAATACCAGCTCAGTGAATACGTAATGAGGGATGTTGTTCAAATGGACTGTCCTAACAAACTGTAAAAACAAAGAAAAATAAACAAAGCCAAAAACTGGTAAAGAGGCACCAAGTTGACAATGGTTCGGCCCTTCAAAGGAGTGATAACAACACACCAAAACCAACTAAATAAAACAAATTACGACAAAATTAAACCAAACCCAAAACCTTTAAAGAGATGACTAATTTGGGAATGGTTCGGCCTCTAGACAAAAGGTAGTAGCAAAGTGTTGAAAACCAATTTCTTGTTGACGTGGTACTTTATTACACATCTGCATGGTAGTGGAGCTGAGTCTAATAATACACAATTAAAAAAAAAGGACTGATATCATATCAAAAACCAAAACTGGTAAAATGGGCCGCCAAGTTCCGGAAGGTTCGGCCCTTCAAAGGAGTGATATCAACACAGCAAAACATTCGCCAAGTTCATCGCACCGACTAATAGTTCGAAGGCTAAATGAAAACTTGAACATTGCCTCAATAAGCTTTGAATTCCACGAGGTGATGTATTCGCCCTTATCCACCATCTCGCAGCCAATATACTTCTGTCCTTCGTTCGAAATGTCCAAAAAAAAAATACGCAAATTAATGAACATAGCAATCGCAAAGTATAATGGTTAACAGTTTTCATGAAGTATAATTATTTTTCTATACGCATGCAAATGGGCGTTTTCTTTTTACTGTCTGGTTCAGCTATATACAGGAGAATGTGACTATATTGACTTATAAACTGCATAATTTTTATTTTCCGATTTCTAAACATTCCGAGGCCTTGTATTATATACGATCGCGTAGGATCGTGTAAAGAATGCTTCAGTTTCATTAACTGCACCCAGTATAGAAATTAACTTATTGGGATTGGGATTAAGATCGTTCAATTTGCCGAGGCCTCTGTAGTTGATTTTGTAAATTTTGTGTAAGGTAGGCCTATATATACGCTAGCAAATATACTGGTGGCACAGTATTTTAAATGATTGTTTTATTGTTAACGGACTATAGGCTTATGAAGCGTGTCAGTAACTTTGTCATATAATACCTCGATAACTCCACCGGCCGGATGTTTCACGATTTGCGGCGTTATCACATTGCGACATTATTGCGTACGGCGTCGACGCTCGCAGTTTTTTCACGTGCGGTGTTTTTGCTTAACGGCATTTTTACTAACGGCGTTTTTCCCGTGTCATGTTGTCGCACGGTGTTGTTCCCGCAGAGTTTTAACGTGGAACCTGTTGAGCTTTTATTTCTGATGAGTTAAGGAAGTGCTCATAGTACATTCGCTTACCCAAATGATTAGCCTAATTACTGAAATATACGCCTACTGACACCAAACCGGCCAAATTACATACGGTGACATCCTGTATACGGGCAATAAACATTAGGCCTACTCTCTTTGGAAGTAAGGGGGGGAAATCCAGGTATTATAATGAAGCAACCTTTGTTTGAAAGAACAGTTAAATAACGGTTCGTCACTTTTAATAGGTTTTTAGTATTTCAGCTCTTTTTCCGGTTTAATTGCGAAAACAAAACGTGAAGTAAAAAAAAAACAAGAAAATAACAATAAAAAACACAAACGCGAAAAAAGAATCTCGCAAAAACAAAACCGTTTGTTATGCTGCGACGATTTTATTGGTTGTTTTTCGAGACAATTACGGAAACAGCTGCCCCGTTTTGAAACCGTGTTTCTCTCGTTGACTTAAACAGTCGTTTGAGTTCAGGGAAGGAAAAAAAAAAAGATAGCTAATTTTGTGAACGGAAAGAACAAAAAAAAATTATAAAAAAAAATACAACATCGCAAATAATAGCAGTCGGACATAAACTGTGAAAAATACACTGTTATGCCTCTTCTTTGTTATTCCTGTCTAGGAGAGTTTTTTTTAGGTAAAGTTGGGGGGGGGGGCCTAGTTGCGGGAGCTATTTCGTCTTCCTCAAACTTACAATGAATGGGGGGAGAAAGACGGAAGTCATTATCATTAGTAGTGGCTATCTTTTTTGGCGGAATCGAAAAATCGTCTAACTTCAAGTCATTTTTCATTTTTGCTTATCTTGATAAACTTGTATGTTTTTAATCAAAGAAGATCTCGAGCATTTTTTAAGGCCCCCACTGTTTATTTATCTTTTTTTTTTTTGATCAAGGGGACGGTGTTGCTTTTTCTGAAATGTATAGGGGAAGGTGGGAGTAAAAAATAATATTGATAACTAAGTTACACCAGGTTTATCAAACGGGTTGCAAAAAAGAATTCTAAACATTAAAGGCGCGTTGCCGAAAAATAACAAAGTGGGAGAGTAAGAAAGTTAGACTGACGCAACTATTAAAGCTGGGGAACTTTGGGATTAAGTTAGGATTAGGAAAAAAAGAGGCCTGTTTAGGTTCGGGGAACGTTTAGGCTAAACGGGCCTAACCCAAATTGAGCCTACTAAAGGCCCAACTACCAAAAATCCCCCCTGACCAGCAGACCTAGCAGGGGTCGAATGGCCTGAAGGCTGAGAATTTTCATAATGGCTCCTTTGGTTAAATACGATTTGATAACCCCCGACAACCGCGAAATAACAAAGGTATTATGGGTAATGAAAAGTTCTAGAAGATTCGAGAACTACGTATCGTTTGGTTGAGTGTGTGTAGTCATATCGATCCTTGACAATAAGATGAAGAATTCTACTTATGAGAAAACGATTCTCTCAGTCGCTTCGTAACTCTCATTGCTCAGTATTTTCCAAACCCACCATCCACATCGTCCTTGCTACGCCATCCATCAGTCCCTTCCAATTCTTCAACGATAAACCCAGCAAAGCTAAAGAGCATTCCAAAGCGTGGAGTAGACGTCATTTTGTCTCGCCCACCTGCTCGTTCTACCCACAAGGTGATTGAGATTTGAGCGCGCGCGCGAGGTAACAGTTTATCGACACACTCCGGATGGAATTCCTCATTCGCTCTGACAGGTGACGTCACCTTCGCTCAACAGACAATGGACACAGCGCAGTGGTAAGAGCGCCCGGCTAGTAAACGGGCAGTCCTGGGTTCGAGTCCCAGTCGCGGAAGTTGTCTTTTCTTTCTTTCTCAGACTAGTGTATCATGTATCCTCACAAGGATGGTCTTTAATGCAGACTGCTTGCTTCGTTTACCCTTTACCTTGTGATTTTATTTATTTACTACTTGCATTATTTCTAGTGTGGAGGCCAAGAAGCAATGTTGCTTTCCCTCCTTGTATGTATGTTTGTGATCTTTAAGTCACCAATGAGAAAGATTGAACAGCTACTTAGCTCGGCTGCAGCCTGTAGCCAGTACCTGCCCCGGTAGCGCAGTGGTTAGAGTGCCCGGCTAGTAAACGGGAAGTCCTGGGTTCGAGTCCCAGTCGCGGCAGTTGTCTTTTCTTTCTTTCTCAGACTAGTGTATTATGTATCCTCACAAGGACAGTCTTTAATGCAGACTGCTTGCTTCGTTTACTCTTTACCTTGTGATTTTATTTATTTACTACTTGCATTATTTCTAGTGTGGAGGCCAAGAAGCAATGTTGCTTTCCCTCCTTGTATGTATGTTTGTGATCTTTAGGTCACCACTGAGAAAGATTGAACAGCTACTTAGCTCGGCTGCAGCCTGTAGCCAGTACCTGCCCCGGTAGCGCAGTGGTTAGAGTGCCCGGCTAGTAAACGGGAAGTCCTGGGTTCGAGTCCCAGTCCGGGCAGTTGTCTTTCCTTTCTTTCTCAGACTAGTTTATAGTGTATCCTCACAAGGCTAGTCTTTAAGGTTTGTCGTTCGGTTTCATCAAAGAAGATCGCTACACTTAGGTAAAGAAGATCCAAAACTCGTTTTGTGCAGTTAGTCGCAGTGAGTGGCTACGTTCGTTTGATGCGTGACGTCACGAACGCCTTCCCCGCCAAGTCTTTCCTAACAGCCAATAACAGCGATGCAAGGTATCGCATATAAAAGAATGTAACTTTGGCCGCAGTGCAAACAACAGAGTCTAACACACAAAAATCTGTTTGCAATTTGTAGCCTGGTCAATTTTATTTTAGTAAATAAAAGTAAACTGTAGTAAGGAGAGATTCTCTTTTTTTTTATTAGTTTCAGTTTTTCAAGCATGCCACCCCTCGACATTTTTAGACTTGATTTCTTGCAGTGCTCTGATTCGCTCCCTTTGCTGCGTATGCTTCTACTTATTATTGTATTGCAGCATTCGGTGCGCGGCTTTGCAGGTCTTTTTCCGCAAGACAAGCGAGTGGAAACAATCCTGCTGAGAACAAAGCGTTTTAGCGAACGTTAACCGCATCCGGTTATCTGCCCGACGAAGCCCTAAGGCCCTAAAACTGATGAGACCGCAGAGTTGCAACAACCAAGTTCACCAATCTGCGTGCAAATTTACTTTCAAGATCAAGACTACTGAATCAATAACCGACTTTTACCATCGATATTCACTCCAAACTGTTTGTTACGAATAATTAATTGTGCACATCCAACAGCCACAGTATCACCGCGCGTGGGCTAGGGATGGCTCGAGCATGGTGAGCTGTCTTGGGCATTGTGATTTCTTCCCTTGATGCCTGAAGGCGATTCCCAGAATTGTGGAGTTCACTTTCAGGGCGCGTTTATACGCAACAACTCGCTTTTGCACTCACGCAGCTAGAATTGAATCGCACGATGGCAAAGTTGTCGTTGCCATGGTAACATCGCTACCAACAACGCTAAATCCGACGTCGTTGGAGTAAATGGTTTCAGTCTTGTAATCTGTGACAATAAGATAAAGAATTCCTCCTGACGAAATTTTTCTCAGTCGCTTCTCAATTCGCGTTATTGACGGTTTTCGTTGTGAGCTGATGGAATTAACACCGCCGCCATGTTGGAATTTCAGGTGATTTCTAGCTTGTAGCTACAAGAATGGAAAGGCGAGTCGTTGCGTAAACACGACCTCAGCCTATAGTGTCCGCGGTCTATCTTGAGTTCTCCGCAGAACGAACACAGATAATCGATTGTACGTTTTTAGTAGCAGAGTGCCTTGTTGATATCCAAGATGGTTACAAAAACAATGGCGGCCATCGATTAAAGCCAACCCATCCAGGAAGACGTAGCCGCTCACAAAATACTTGCAGGACTCAAGATACACAATAATTAACTAGAAATTAACTACCAATTTACCTATAGCCATGTCCAGGTATATTCCTTACAGCTTTAATCACAAGGCACTCAGATCACCGCATATAAGGGCGAGCATCAATTAAACACCATGAAATCCAGCCCATCGACTGATATGTGCATGGCGACATTGTTGCAAGCAACGATTGTTGCTGGCCAGTTAAAAACAATTCAACTCCTTTCTGGAAGTGAACATTTAGGAAATAAATGCGCCTTTCCATCGTATCAGGCTGCCAATCGAAGAACCGAAGAATCGAAGAATTAAGAACCCATCGTCGTTTGGTTTAAAGTTGTCTGGTTTAGTTGGCACGGGTTATTTTTTTTTTATTTTTTTTTTAGCTCAAACGCCGACAATGGCACAGTCCACGCGACTAATACTTTGTTGGCTGAAATTGAAATTGAAATTGTTTTTTTATTGGGGCCGCGACCCGTAGTCATGCGCCCACAGCAAACAATACAACAACTACAGCCAATCAATACAACCAAACGACCAATACAACCAACACATCAAATAAGTTCTCTTAATGACAGCCGTAGTTACTAGCATCAACACAATTACAATTTCACTTACGAAAACACGGAGACGAGGTGGAGAGCAGAGGAGGAGGGGGGGGGGAGTCGCGGAGTCCATCCTACGCGACTTTGTTGGCCGTTTTAGTACCACAACAATACCGAAAAACGAACCCCAAAACGGTGCGGCAGGTCTGGTTAGTGGCGCCATCTCTTCGAAGACTTCGAAAAAGTGTTACAACCCGAACTTGTAGTCCAAGGCCGTCAATAGATGGCGACATGGCGCGTTCGGTAAGTGGCGCCATCTGTTCGAAGACTTTGCAAAAGTGTCCCAACCCGAATTTGAAGGAAAATCCCGTCAACAGATGGCACTACAGAGTGGGGTACTTGATTGTACGACGGAATGGCGTGGCCGGTGACTTGGCCACCTGCTCCGTATTATATATGTAGACTAGCGGAAGTCCGTGCTACGCACGGGTGGTGTTTGATACACCGTTAAAAACACTGGGACGATTTCCTTCCTCATGTGTTTTACGGAATGCGTGTATCCCGTCTATGTGTTTTTGCGTACCCTGTCTAGGAAACGGTGTTTTTCGTTTGCTTCACTCCCTCATTCAGCGTATCCCTTGTTGCAGAGTCCATACACTTACATTACATACGATTCTTTCCTGCCAAAATGGTTGGAATACGCGTTTGTACATGTGAAATAAATAAATACGCCTTTGTGCATGTGAAATAATAAATAGGCCTTTGTAAACCGGAAATAAATAATTACGCCTAATTTATACACGTGAAATAAATAAATAGGCATTGGAGACATTGTAACGGAGGATTAAACAAACGAAGCTTCAACAATCAGCAAGAGGGCGAGCGGGCTCATTTTTCCAACGGTAGCAAAGAAAAAGGGCGAGCGACCGACAATGAAAACGTATATGTGCTCTATCAATTACTTGCGGCCGTCTTGTGGCCCTCTCGTTGCCGTCCATCCTACGCGACAACTCGATTTTATTAATAATGATGATGAAAAAAAAAGGCATTAAAATTATAACAATAGTTCATTTAGTCCTTGTTTTATAAGGCTCAAAGCAGTACAACAATCAATTAAATATCATCAATGGTAAAATTTGAATTCTAAACACACAAAAGTGGAGCCAAATTTGCACTCTTTGATGCTACAACCAGCGTTTCATTATATTTGCATTTCTACTTGGATTGCATGTTAATTAATAAACAAAAACGGAACGTTAAATGTTTAGAGTAAGGGTCTAAAAGTCAATACCTAGAAGGAACACGGACAAGGTTTGACAGTAAGGGTCTAGGTGTAAAATTTTGTAAGAGGCTGGTAAGCATTAGCCCTTACTACCCGGTGGTAAGCTTATAGTTCTTTCGGACAGAAAGTGTGTATGAACGATTGTAGCGGGTTTTCTTTGTTCTGAGAATATTGTTATGGAACTTTAGTAACATAATTTTCTTGTGAAGTTTGGCATTTTGTGTATTTTGATGCTTTAGAATATTTTTTATTATATTTCGTAGATTTACGGCAGAGGAAAACCAGTAATGCTACCTGCTGCGAATACCCTGCAATGTTACTAAATCGAAAAATAATTTTCAACATACAGTAAAGCAGTAAACCTATATCATACTACCACTGGATCATCACATGGTAGGATTTCCAGTTTTTCGTGAAAATGTTTTTATTTCCGACCACCGGGTAGCAAGGGTCTAATGCTTACCAGCCTCTTACAAAATTTTACACCTTGACCCTTACTGTCAAACCTTGTCCGTGTTCCTTCTAGGTTTTGACTTTTAGACCCTTACTCTAAACATTTCACGTTCCGTTTTGTTTATTAATTCGTGTTACTTTGAGAATTGCAGCTAAACTGTAAAATTGTGAGTTTAACACAGAGACCCAAGGCTGACTCTTACTAACAATGGCTATCGCCAGTGTTATAGTTTGTTCCACATTATGTTTTCAGAAAACTGACTGGATGACGACTTGTTTCCTTGCACTAAGAGTGCAAAAACATGTGGATATTACACTTGTAGACGCAGCATAGTTACTGTTAGAGTTTACGAATGGGATGTTTACGGATTTTTTGCACTCGTAGTGGAAAAAAACGTGGCGTCATGCAGTCAGTTTTCTGAAAACATAATGTGGAACAAAGTATAACAATAGAAACAAATCCTTTAATCTTCAGTCTTGCAGCTGGCGTTTGCTACACTCTGAAGACAATGTGTACTGACAGTGCACATAAATGAGTACTTTCTCAGCCTCCACACGAGATGTGCACTGGCAGTACACATTCTGTGCACCGAGAGTACACATTCTCGTCACAGTTTGTGTACTACCAGTGCACAAATTGTGTATTATCAGTACACAACTCGTGTGGAGGCTGAGAAAGTACACATTGATGTGTAGTGTCAGTACACATCGTTTTTACAGTGTAATTAGCATTGTTGCATAATAACAATGTTTAAAACAATGTAAAACAATCAATCTGGTCGTTTAGAGCTCCATAACCCCTGAACCACTTGACCAATTAGAAAATGCCTTATGGAAAGGGCACATCTACAGAGCAATACCTGTAAAATGAGCTAAGAACCGGCTTCATAGGACAAATGGTTCGACCTGTAGAGAGGACAGACGAAAGGTACATCCCCAGAACAAGACCAAGAACAAGACCAAGAACAAGACCAAGACCAAGAACAAGAAGTTGTCTATTTGGCCCCTCTCTGTATCTCGGGTTTTGGACTGCCGACAGGCCTTGACTATAGTCTCCGCCAAGAAAGAAGTCCAACGCGTTTCAAAACAGGGGTATGCATTGTGCATGCCGGCTGCGTCGTTTACCTTGCAGATATCCGCCATGGCTAAGCAGCCAACGTGTGCTCATATACTAAAGCTGCTAGGGCCATAATTTGGGCTAATCGTGCACATCGAGCAAAAAGCTTGAAATTTGACATACAAGTAATTCTTAGTAATACAAATAGAAATAGATTCTCCTTGACTCGTGAAATACTGAAAAACGTTCCAAATAACACCCCTATAGCTTGGCTGTGGAGAGTTTACTCTTTCTTGTTGACACGAACTTGATCGGAAAGCGACGCCATTGTTGTTGGTCTAATAGCGTTGCCACGACGACGCAGTTAAAAAGTATAGAGGCAAGGCGCACTTTTTTCCATGAAAGATTAGTAGTCATAAAATGACCATATAAGGAAAGTCTTCTTTCCTGGCGGATAGTATAGTCAAGGCTAGATTCCAAATTTGGTTTTAAAATGTTTACTTTTGACGCAGTTATAAGCTCTCAAAGTTGAAAGTTTAACAAAGAGGTCCTAGGTCGACCCTTACTAACACTGGCTATCAACTACAAATTTTAGAAGATCGGTTTTTTTTTTTTTTATCAAATATGTCGTGAAACATGCATTACGGGAAGAAAATCACTAATTTTTTCCATTAAAACTACAGCAACAAAACACGTTTTTCAATTAAAATGTGTTTTATTTAACAATCGGGTTTTGGCACCACAGCACTATAGTACCAGATGCTGCCTCATTCATAAGTACGGAAGAAAACAGAGTACCGGAGTACACCTTGGTACCAGCACTGTCTGAAAAGTTTCTGGTACAGCCCAACACTAATAGGTAGTGCTAAATGCTGCAGAGTTTCATGTGGTGTCAACCCGCCTTTAATAATGAAATTTAATGCTATTGCGAATTCTGTCTTCATAATCTTTGGCCCATAACTCTTGCAGTTTTCTTCCCCAAATTCTCGAAATCCATTCAAGATAACATTTTCGGTAGATAGGCAGCTGGTGGCGAGGCTAAATCGTCCTTCAATAGTCTCGTTACAATAACGAGTCCCTCATTAGCTGTCGCAATCTGGAAGCCTTTATCTGATTGGAGCAAAAAATAGCCTAGTTCGAAGTTTCTACGTCGCGACACTCTTTCCCGTACTGAACTGAGAGGAGGCGAGAGTAAAATAATGACCCAAGATGGCGTCCCTGATTATCGAACCTCAAGTCGGAGCCAGTACAACAGACAGAGAAACAGAGAGACAGACGAAGTCGGAATTGTTTTTCAGTCGTACAAACAGACGGTTATTTCGCAGAAAATAGAACATGCGTTTGTCTTTCGAACCGTGTTGCCATATCAACCCACGTGCCTAATATCCACCCCACTCCCCTCCTCCGCATTCCCGAAAAAGTTTCACGATTCCGGATGTAACTCGTGACGTTTAAACCCTTTATACAGGCGTTCCATGTTTTGGTCCTTACTTGTTCTTGCAAGATAAACACGATCCCTCAATGTTAAAAATTGACACCATTTTTTTCCATAGAACGCGTGGAAATCCGGCGGAGGTTTGGCTAGAGTCCGGACTTTAGTTCATTTTTCTCTCGCTACACGATTCGCGACGTTGCCTGTTTTCCTTTCACACCTTGCTCTCCTGTTCCTTCTTACTTTCTCCCCGAATGCTCATGATTGACACGCGGTGTTGGCAGCGTCGAAACGTTGCTCTAAAACACGGACTTGAACCCCGTGCTCCTCAACACTAAAGACAGGGTCAGAGTCAGGTTCGGAGTTGGAATTCAAGACACGAGTTTTAGACTTGAAAACGCGGTTACCAGTTGTAGCAGAAGAGCCGGGGGAAGGGGCGACTGGCGGGATCGAGATAGAATTTGGGCATTTTATGCCGTTTCCACACTGGGGAAAACGCCGGGGCCCGAGCCTTACCCCTCCACACTGGGATAGGGCTTGGACTTTCACGTCCTGGTCGAAAATGAGGGGTTGGGAGCCGGACCCGACCCCGTGTCTCAGTGTGGAAAGGGTCGGCGTGTGGGCCCGCACTTTAGGGAGAAAAGTTTTGATTCTTGGGAGTGCTGATAAATAAAAGCGAGGTAAAAGGAAAGCTGGAGGAGGAGACGGAATAGGGATGGTAGAAAGCTACAACGATTGCACGGCAAATGTTGTAGGGAGAGAAAAATTAACTAAAGTCCGGACTCGGGACTCGATGTCGGGGTCCAGAGTGGAAGGCAAGAAAGGTGTCGTGGTTTTGTCCATGGATAAGTCGGGACCCAGACACCAAACTTCTTCCCGGAAAATCTGGTGTGGCAACACGACTCAAAAGGACCTGTTCCGTCGTTTCATTTGCAGTCAAAAGAATGAATCTGTGGGTAATTATTATATTGCTTTCGCTCGTTTACATGCAAAGTGACTGCCTATGATGGCAGAAGCAAACACGTAGTGGTACGACTAAGGGCCCCTCCCACTGGGCAACCAGGTCGTGCGGTCAGTGGTCGTCGCGGCCAAAAAACACGGCGACTTGACGCGCGGCCATATCCGCTTTTCATTGATAATTCTCGATAACGTGGTGAAAATGAACACGGAGCAAGTATCCAGTGGCCGCTGCGAGTGACTGGCCACGGCGGCCAAGTGCGCGTTGCTACGTATACCATACGCCTTATCATTGGCCGCCGGGGGCCCTAAACAGCTTCACCCCCTCTCCCCCCCCCCCTCACTTTAAAACCTTACTAGACGTCACTCAGTAGATAAGAGGCAAAACTGGAGATTTGAACCAGGATGCCTCCGATCAAACCAGTCTGTGGCAGCCAGTGTAAATAATTGGCAAGTTGCAGGAAATCTACAAATATTGTCAAATAAGGCAGTAACCAGGTTAGGCAGACTCCACAGTGCCTAATAATTCAGCATTTTAAAAGAACAAAAACGGCTTTGCCATTTAGAAAACAAAACTGCATTAGAATTCCTATCGCCACGGAACTAGCAGCTCTGAAGTCACACTAATAAAAAGCTGATTAGACTACACTCGAAAACGAAACGAACTCCAATTTGAACCCCAATTCCAGAGAATAAGGGTTGTTAGTATTTCTTGGTTATGTCAGAAAGTAAACTCAGTTTGTCGTTTGAGTTGGGTCATGTCTGTGAGCGTGTGTGGGTGTGTTTAATTTGTGTATTATACAAGCGTTTTGTTACTTGGGATTTGTTTTGTGAGTGGTGTTAGTGCGACTAAATTAGGAGTTGGATTTAGGATTTACGATCGAATGGCATCGCACTTCTGGTTAAATTTGGCAAAAACTGAAATGAATACGTCCAGGCTAGAAATGAGTTGCATCTGGAGTTTATTTTTATGGCATGGTTGGAAGAAGGAAGTAAGAAGGCTTGCCAAGACTTACAGCATTTCGATGGTGGATGTTATTGAACGTTCGCCTAAAAACCTTTTGGACTTTCCTTCAGAATAGTAGTCCTAATTTTGAATAGGCCCGACCTGCATAAGGCCAGAAGAGCAGACCCTAAATCGGTCCGCATTGGTCGAGCAAAAGTAGAGAAGAGAAGAAAGAACCAAAGGAAAGCCTAGCACGAGAATTTAGGTTCACACATGCGTGGGAAGCCTTTCACACAATTTCATATACAATATTTTACATTGCATTATATTGCATAGCAAATTCTTATATAAAGAAAGAGGCCACAATATTTCACTGATCGCCGCCAGGGGCCCAGTGCAGCGGGAAGTGCCAGCACTAAACGAACCTGAGGGCACAAGGACATAGACGCAAGACAAGCCTAAGGGGTCAAGTTGATAAATGCCAGGACGATGGGGATGATAATATGAGAGTCCCATGTCCCAACGAACCAAGGCCCATCGTGTAACGGCGCCAGGTGGTAAGCTCTGCCCAAGGCCAACAGGCAAATCGAGGACTAGCAAGTTCCGTCACTCTAACTGTGGGTTTATGTTTATTTCTATTTCGTTTGAGTGGCTATTTGTGTATTTTGTGTGTGCATTTGTAACGTGTGAAACATGCATGCTCTTACTTGTTAAGGGCGATTATTATATCAAATTTCAGGAAACAAAGATAGTTTTATATTCCTTGGTAAAATCAGAAAGTGAACGCAATATGTGCTTAAAATGGGTTATCTCCTTGAGTATGTGTGGCTGTGTTTAATTTGTGTATTATACATGTATTTTTGTTTTGTTTTGGGGATTTGTTTTGTTTTGGTCACTTGAAGTGGAGTTCAGAATGCAGTTCGTTTCATTCGGGTGAACTCTAATGCGTTTTTTCAGGTCCCGGACTGGGTAGGGGGGGCTGGAGGGCGATTGCCCGGTGGGCCAGCACCGCTCTTTAAAAAAAAATTGAAATTTGTTCATTTCAATGCTCATGTGCTTAATATTGTAATGACCGATTCAACTGAATTCTGTAAAGGGGGAGTGTGTGTGTGTGGGGGGAGGGGGGTGCCAGCAAATTTATGGAAAAACTAATTGGGTGGGCCAATTTTTTTTTCATTTGGTGGGCCAAAATGTTATGAGCCCGGTCACAAGAATTGAGCCAGTCCGGGCCTGCGTTTTTTATTTGTGTGCCTTCACAGCTGTGAGTGCCACTGGGATATGAACTCTAATACTTTTTTTTCTAAACAGCAAAGTCATTGTTCAGTCAATTTGTTGGCTTCGTTTGCGTCCTTTGTTTTCATTGGTACGGTCTGGCTTATGGAGCCCTAAAAATGTGCAAAGCTCTTGCATAAGTCACTAAGGTCATGATGGCGCAGTGGATTCGACTGTATTGAATTCTACTGCTGAATGCTCTACTGAATACTGATATTGTTGCCTTGCTCGGCGTGGCACACTAGTGTATATTTGTAGGATGGATTTCCTTCTTTGTTGCCTTACTCAACCCGGCACACTATTGT
>JAHWFP010264852.1:0-73976 GCA_023313725.1 Lithobius niger
AACGAAAGCAAAAAAAAAGGAACGAAACCAACATAAAAAGCTGTAATTTCTACACTTTTTATAATACAACCTGAAATGTTCATTAATTTTATAAAAAATGTGATAAATATTGGGATAAAAAATCTGCCAATACTTCATCGCGGCCAACTCTACCAGGCCAACTTATCGTGGCGATCATAATCTTGCAATCCGTCCCTAACTCCCTGCCACTCTGACTTGCTACTACAAAAATAAATTGAAAATTAGGCCACCAGCTAAAATCATAAACTAGGAATAATAGTACAGCAAACCACCATTATGCACTTACGCAGAATCAATACTAGCATTCAGTCGTATGTACATATTTTTTGGAGGGAGGGCAAATTCTATCGACCCTTCACGCCACTTGCTAGAAAACGTATGACCACTTTATTTTTATTGTACGATAACTTTTCTTGCTTTACGTAATGTATGATTCATCAAAAAAAGTTTTGAAGAAAATAACGAATTTAGATTTTTCCAATGA
The DNA here is from genome assembly GCA_023313725.1 of Lithobius niger. NCBI lineage: Eukaryota > Metazoa > Arthropoda > Chilopoda > Lithobiomorpha > Lithobiidae > Lithobius > Lithobius niger. The sequence goes on from JAHWFP010264852.1 coordinate 506, forward strand.
TTTTTACGTCCTTCCGCTCGTATTTTTTTTGGGGGGGGGGGGTTTGGTTCCTGTTCCCTGAACCCCCCCTTCCCACATCTCTGCGATTTATGCAACTGCTGGTACTTGGCCCCCTCACTTTTTTAAGGGTAGAGGCGCCCCTGCTCATATTATCACCTTCAGTTTCAGTCCCCAGTAAGCACGAACCTGGAATTGTGGTCTTTTGCTCATCTCCCAACGACAAGAGCCGGCTTTCTTTCATCACAGATGTTACGCTTTCCCCGCCTATCATTTCATCCAACTGCCACGGATACCTGGACCAACCAGGCCCGCTTCTCACATGTTGCAGCATCAAGACAACCATCATACTTAATGTTCGTCCTTAAGGCCTCGAGCAGGACCGTACGACGAACCACGGCATTATTTTTTTTAGGTCACCAAAGGAATCTCATCTCCTGCACTCCCTGTCAAGCCTTTTCTCTCTTACGAAATTGCCCCCTCCAACACGTTCATGTAAGAAGAAACATCTTTCGCTCATCTCTTTCTGGCCCCACATTCCTTTTGGACAACACGATTGCATCAATTCCCACTACGCAACGCCTCATCCATTCAACTACACCACCAATCAAGACTCGGGCCCTATCGCTTCACGATAAGGCTCCTTTCGGTCACCCCGACCTCTTTCTCCGTATCGCCGCTCGCCCTCTTGGCGCTGCCTTCATCTCATGACGTCACCAGTTCTCTCCCGCCTCCCGCCAACCCATTTGGACTTGCCTTACCGCACACCAAGCGAGGCTCTTTTCTTCCCGCCTCTCGCATGTTGCATTGTTGACAGTTTCCTTTCAACTGGTTAGCACTGTAGCGTGAAAAGATTGTCGCTGCCCGGATTGGTCACTGGGTTAGGGATTTTCGCAGTTTGGAAAGGGAGTGGGTGTTGCTTAATAGGCCTAACGTCGGTTTTTTTTTATTAGCGTAATATGGATTAATAATTTTTGGGCTTGCAATTCCACTTGCATACGTATTTTAGTATCTTGTGATGTCCTAGGCGGGGACACACCTTAGCCCAGCGTGGGCACCAATGGTAATAAACACACGGACTACCAGAGTGTAGGCTACAGCTGATAAGACAGCGAACTTCCTGTTTACTTCCCTTTATATACAATTATAACAGGAAGTCATGTGATGCAACTTAATACAATATATAATTATGGAATAGCCTATTAGTAGTTAAAGGGGTATCTTGGTAGGGTTAACATATTGACATGAAATTGATGGCTGCCATTGTGGAGCACACAAGTGATGACTCCACAATGCAGCGAGCGAAAAAAAAAACAGAAAAAAAAATAATCTAAGCCTCGCTGGAAATAAAATCATGATTACGAAGGCAAGATGTATTTTTTAGTGCAATACCTATTTTTAAAGAAAGATACATAATTTTTCGCTTTCGAGGAAAAACTAAACACTATTTTTGAAAGCTGTTTTACAAAAATAAAAAACTGAAGATGTACATGATTAAGCAAAAAATTAAACATTAATAAACTGGCTGAAAACTTGCCAGTTTTAAATTTCTGTTTTGATTTCTGGAGCAATTTTACAATAAATTCAATTTAAATTTTCAATGTTGTTGTTTTAATTTTCGTAGCCTTTTTTGGTTAATTTTCTTTTTGCAGCAACCACTTCTGCAGCTGAAAAGCTACAGCGTTGCTGTGGACAAACATCTGGCATTGAGAATTCGGTGCCAAAGAAGTTGCTTTGGATTAGGCTTCACCGAAGTGGGAATTGCGGCTCCAAGCAATTTTTTGTTCCGATGTCATAAGTGTTTAGGTACATGAAAAGACAAAAAGATACAAAAAAGATAAAATCGTGAAATTAATTTTTCACACGAACAACAATATACACTTACATTTTTACCTAATTTTAAAGGTGGACATTTTTTAAATTAACAGAACCGATTCTCTGCACGAATAACTAGGGGACAAAACGTTTTAGCGTTACTCGCTACAGTTTAAAAAGAACTATCATTTAATTCATATATAACGGATTACAACAAAAAAAAACGAAGAAGTTGTAGCCAACTGGTAATTTTGCAAAAAAAAACTACAAATTGAGCTTGTCTGGAGCTCTACGCAGTCTCTTTGAACGATGAGCATTTTGAAGCTGCGCTGCAATATCAACCTGTGTTGGTGATAGCACAACTTTGCGTTTATTGGGATTCGGTTTCGCTTTTTTGTTAGCATGACCTGGCTTCGGTGGTGATTGCTTAGTGGATGGTGACGTAATAATCGATGGAGATTGTGACCTTTCTGACTTAGAATTTCCTTCAAGAGGGGCGCTGGTAGTAGCCAAAGGTGATTGGTTATTTACGTTAGCAGACTCATCCACTTCGTGTGTGTGGGGTAATTTCGCTGGAGATTTCCTTCCACCTGGAGACTTGCGATGTAAATTCTCAGGTGATTTTTCAAGCTGTTGGATTGGTGGAATTTTTCCCTCAGTAACAGAAATTGACTTTCTGGATTGGCCGAGAGATCAACGCTCAGGAACTACGTCAGCGAAACTTGGCTTTTCACGTTGTTTGCCGCCAAAAGATATGCGTTTGAAATTTGAGTGATCTTGCTCATTATGCATGGAGCAATTACTGCTTTTCACCGTCGAAACAAGTGCGTTTGGAGGCTGTTCTGGATAATCATTTTCCGCGGTATGTAACCTTACCTGTTCGCGATGTTTGCGAATCGTATTACCATTAGTATCAACGATAGTATAGGACTGATTTTCACATTTTTGGTTAACCATACCGACTGACCATAGCCTGTCATTTGTCGTTGAAAAGTCACGATACCAACCCTTTTCACCTATTTGATACGTTTTCAACTCACGATGGTGGGTGCTCTGTACTTGTTTTAATTGTTTACGGCGTACGGCTGCAATAGGGTCAGGGAACAATAAATCCAGCCGAGACTTTAATTCTCGGTTAAAATATAATTTTCCGGGTGTTGCTTGCGTGGTAGCGGAGATAGTGATTCGTGCTGATAACAAGTAAGAATTTATACTCTCTTGAATAGTAGACCCCTGTCGCCGCGCGGCCTTGTAGACTCTCTTGAAATTACGGACGTATACCTCAGCCAAACCGTTGGTCCAAGGCGCAAAACTTGGCCGGTCATGTGCCTAATTCCGTTGGATTTTAACCAATTTTGGAGTTCTGCGGACAAAAATTGGGCAGCATTGTCCGTAACTAAGCTGTCCATTAAACCATATAAAGCTATATGATTGTTTAAAACGTCAATGACACGCGCGGACGTTGTTGACTTTATTTATTGCATAAAAGGAATTTTTGAATGTGCGTCTACAAAAATGAAAAACATGTAATTGTCCATCGGCCCCAAAAAATCAGCGTGTAAGCGATTATTTGGTTTTAGTGGATATTCCCACGTATGCTTAGGACCTGACGTCGGAGTATCTTTATACTCTTGACAATTTTGGCATGATTTGACTTTATTTTCAATGTCAGAGTCAATCTTAGGCCACCAGACTTTTTGTCTAGCTAAACTTTTCAATTTAACTATGCCTAAGTGAGCACTGTGTAGATCTTTCAAGATTTGTCTCCGCAAGGCCGTCGGCACCAGGACTCTATACCCCCAAAATAAGGTTTCGTTTTCGACAGAGAATTCAGCACGACATGTGAAGTACGGTAACAGATCAGGAATTTCGCATTTGTCAGGCGAACCATGGTTCACATAACGATAAACCTTTGAAAGGATTTTATCACATTTACTTTCAAGAACGAGTGTCTCGTTTAAAACTGGAAGATTAGAAATAGTTTCTAAAGCAAGAATATTGTACTGCTCTTCTGCTTTCTCGAATTCCTCGGTATTTGGGAGGGGAAGGCGCGATAAAGCGTCTGCCGTCAAATTAAGTTTACCGGGAATGTGTTCGAATTCGTAATCGTAAGCATTAAGCATCACTGCCCAACGCTGAACCCTGGCGGCTGCCATCTGCGGTATTCCCTTTTTAGGGCCAAAAATCCAAACTAAAGCCTTCTGATCAGACTGCAGTATTAATCGCTGACCATAAACGTATTCATGAAACCGTTTCACTCCCCAAGCCACGCTAAGAGCTTCCCGGTCAAAATGCGAGTAGCCTCTTTCCGCTTGAGTGAGTTTACGTGAAGCGAAAGCTATCGGCCGTGATTCACCGTTTTTCATGACATGCATCAGGCACGCGCCGACCCCGTAGGGTGAGCCGTCACAAACGAGCTTGAGCTCTAATTTCGGATCGTAATGAACCAGAACTTTTGATTTAAAAAATAATTCTTTTACTTTACTCACGGCTCAGTCGCATTCTGCCCCCCAAACCCACTTCACACTTGGGCTTAACAAACGTGTTACTGGTGACAGAATATGAGCAAGATTCGGTAGGTATTTTGAGTAATGGTTTACAAAACCCAGAAAGCTCTGTAGCTCTTGAATACATGTTGGGTTAGGAGCGTTTGCGACTGCTTCGATAACCTCAGGGAGTGTATGCAGGCCTTCTGCATTTATCATGTGGCCTAAATATTTTAATTCAGGCCGCTACAGTTTGCACTTCTCGATCCTAAGTTTGGCTCCTGCATCTTGTAAAGCATTTAACAGTTTATTTAACGAATCGTCATGCTCTCCCCCCTTCCCGCTCACCAGGATGTCATCATAAAACGGGAGACATTTGGGGATTTTACTGGTGACTTGAGTCATTACCCTCTGGAAAATTCCAGGACTGGACGCCAGGCCCAGGGGTACGCGAAGCCATCTAAACAAACCCAGGGGTGTATTTATTGTCAAAGCTACTTGTGACTCTTTGTCGAGTTCAATTTGCAGAAATGCATCCTTAAGATCGATAAGGGAAAAAGTGTCACTGCCTGCTAATTCACTGAATATTTCTGCGGCCGTGGGAACTGGATAGTGGTCGACTTCGAGTTGAGGGTTCACGGTGGTTTTATAATCACCAATCACTCGGATTTGACCATCCGCTTTGTGAACTAAGACGATCGGCGTAGACCACTGAGAAGTTTCCACAGGCTCTAGAATTCCAAGGCCAACCAATCTACGAATTTCTTGGTTAACCTTTTCTTTGAGTGCTAACGGAACCGGTCTTACACGACTGTACACAGGCTTGGCATCAGGTTTTAAATGAAAATTCTTAAACTTACCCATGCCTTCAGAAAATAGCTCCGGGAAACCCTTCACTATTTCGGAAGTGTCAACTGGCGTAATGCTGGTTTTAATTTTCTTAACACTTTTCTTAGGTTTCACTTTCGTTTGTAGGTCGTAAAAAGGATGGAAATTAACTCGAAAAATAGAAAGCCAATCCTTTCCCATTAATGCAGGTTTATATAATTTTGAAACTAAAGCATACAAATGTTCGATTTGACCTTGAACTTCAACCTTCAGACTTATAGTGTAAATCGTGTTCTCAATTCCGTCAGTGTATGAGTGTATCGAGTACGGACTGAGTTTTAGTGGACAGTCCGCAAAATATTTTTGATGCCACTCAATAGGGATAATGGATGCATCTGCTCCGGAATCAAGTTCCATTTCTAGCTTGACACCATTTAGGCAGACTGGCATTTTCCATTTATGGATTTTCATAGAATTAACTACTAGGCCTACTATTATTTTGTTGGTTTGAAATCTGGGCCGCAGCCTGACTCAGTCCAAGAGTATTATTTTTCAGTACAAGATAGTCGTTGTCTGAATCGTTATCAGACCCGGAACCAGACTCTGAATTTTCGGCTTCAACGTACTGGTCTTCTTCACTATCACTTTCGCTATCGCGTTCGAGTTTGTTGACGCGTTTTTTGTAGCTATACTTTTGTTTTGTGTTCGGCCTAGCCTTAAAATTTGTGCTAGAACTTGCTTTAGGGTGGTCGAGTGATTTTAAAGTTCTATTCGAATGACTAGCTTTTCGGCACACGGCTTTTAAATGGCCGACAGTGTGGCAACGGCCACATGTATAGTCTCGATATTTACAACGTGATTTCACGTGGCCATTTTTGCCGCAACAATAGCAAATGAAATCCTTAGTGGATTTAGGCCTACTTTATGTTTTGCCCGATTTTTTATCTACGTAGTTAACAGCTTTAGAATAGCTTCTCAAAACGCTTTGGTCTGTTTCAGCAGATTCTAAGGATAAAGCTAAGGATGTTGTAGCCTTTAAATCCAGAGTCTGCTTCAACAACTCGCGTTGAATGACTTCTGATTGGATCCCCCCAATTAGGCGATCCCTAATCATTTCGCTGTTAATGTCTTTAATTTTTGCGAAGTCACAATGCTTCGTCATTAGCTTTAAGGCAGCTAAATATTCCCCGATACTCTCATCTGATTTTTGCGATCTTCTAAAGAATTTAACACGCTCAGATACCACTGAGGGCACTGGCTCAATGTCGTCTAAAACTTTTTTAACGAGCTCATCAAATGTTAATGAGTCGGGCAAATCAGGTGAGAGGATATTAAGAATTCTATCAAACATTTTCTGGCCCACAGATGCCATTAGAAAATTAACTTGCTTGGTTGCTGGTATTTCTTTAGCTAAAAAAAAGTAACGAATTCGGCTGGTGTATTTCTCCCATGTGTCAGACTCGCAATCGAATTCCGAAAATAAACCAGCGGTTTTAGACGAACCCATGTTGACGTCGTCTTCACTATCACTAGATTCAAAATTTAGATTTAAATTAGAACTAGTTTCATTAACGCTTGCGTTCACTACTGAATTATTTTCAGTTTCACTTTCACTGCTAATTTTAGCAGTTACAGGTGGTTTGCTACCGACACCCGTCTTTGGCATAAGCCTACAAAATTAAATTTAATTTAATTTAATTACAATCCTGTTTAACATGCAAGGATTAAACTGGAGCACTCAAGACTACCGGTCACTTATTTAAACACAGAAATAAATCAAGCTTGACTGTAGCCTACCTAGTTGTATAAATTAACTGCCTACAGTTAAATTTAAAGGGACTAGGCATTTGAAAAAATGTTTTACGTTCACCATTTGCAACGTTTTACAAAACAACACTTCTGGCCTAAGCCTCAGCACAGACCAGATTTCACTAAGTTTGAGCATAAACCTACGGTGTTAAATTTTACACCGGCACACACTAGCCCGAATATGGGCAATGGCACAATCGAATTTACAAGGGTTAATTTAGCAGCGCATTTTTCGAACCTTCAGGTTTATAATACTGCCTGTGCGGACACGCCTGTGCGGACATGCCAGTGCGTCGCTCTAGAACACTGCCAAGGTAAAATTAACCTTAATAAATCCAATTGCCCACTTCGGTTCTAGTTGTTAAGGTACTAAATTTAACTGTTATCATTTCGTTCCACACAGCACTACCACGTCAAAATAACACTGTTTGAAAAAGTTTAAACTCTGATAGGAATTCAGAGCACTAATTTTCATCGCCAAAATGAAAAAAATTTTCAACTTACCACAAATATGGAGCAAAGATGTGGTTGAAGACCTATCAGTTTAAGCTTAAGTTTTTAAAGATTACCAAAGGTACCGGACTCGTCGCCAACTGTGATGTCCTAGGCGGGGACACACCTTAGCCCAGCGTGGGCACCAATGGTAATAAACACACGGACTACCAGAGTGTAGGCTACAGCTGATAAGACAGCGAACTTCCTGTTTAGTTCCCTTTATATACAATTATAACAGGAAGTCATGTGATGCAACTTAATACAATATATAATTATGGAATAGCCTATTAGTAGTTAAAGGGGTATCTTGATAGGGTTAACATATTGACATGAAATTGATGGCTGCCATTGTGGAGCACACAAGTGACGACTCCACAATCTGTTAAATTTATTTTGTTTTGTAAAATCCTTAGGCTAGGGCTATTTGAAATGGCATTACGTAGCTAGCGTGGCTCGTGGTTTGTCGCTTGCAATGGCGCGAACGCTTGTGTGGTGTGGGAGATTCAACTTGTTGCTTGGCATGGACGAGTGTCGGTTGCTTTTGGGCTACTGTGCAGTCACAACGAAGTTCATAAAATGAAGTTAACCAGACGAAAAGATGAGGTTTGACCGCTTGTTTGAACTATTCAATTAGCATTTGGGTTTTGTGGAAGCCAGATGTTGGAACGCACTTCTTGCTGTTCTTCCTGCTGCAGCCATGTTTGAGCGGTGAAGGCGTTTTTCAGATGTCAGAATTTGCGAAGTTGGTTTGGCGTCCGTCTAACTCGAACAGTGTCGAATCAAGGCGTTAGCTGGTCTATCCTGGTGAGCTGGTGTATCCTGGTGTCTTCAAGTCCCGTTTCCTGGTTATGGTGAAATTCTGGTTGCGTGTTGCGTACGACTTCGTCTCCTTCGGTGGAACTTCGGACCAAGTGTAGCCGATCTTCGGTACCGTGAGTAGACAAAAAAAAAACAAGCGAGAATTCGTTTTGTGTTAGGGGGTTTGGCCAGCCCTTGAATTGCATTTTGCATCACTAAACTGAAATTTACACTGCCGTTGTTAGGTGAATTGAACAATGCGAAAACGTTTTGTTTTTCTATAGCCACTAGAAGTAATGCCAAGCTTAGGGTTTTTTTTTTTGTGTAGTGTTTTTCTCTTTAGCAGTGTTTCGTTATGTCGACTTAAAAATATAACTTAAAGTAAATTGTTGAAGTGGTGACACATTGTCTTCCCGATAAGGCCTACTTGGTAACAAATTTTGTGTGGGTGGAGCCCAAAAATTTAAAGCTTGTAGTGTTGGCAAGTAAACGTAAATCCTTGTGGCCTGGGCGTAACGTTAGTATGGGAGTTCACACCAAGGGGAAATAATTGAATTATTTCAAGAATAATTATGAAGCATTGGCTAAACCTACTAAAAGGTATTTTCAAGACTAGAGCTTACTCTTGATTAACCTGGTATAAATTGCAGAAAAGTCTGAATTAATTCTTTTTGGGATGCACCTTAGTTGGGCTATGCCTAAGGGCAAATGTAAAATAAGTTTAAAGGAAGGCTGTGGAGTTTTCCTATGTTCCAAGTTAGTCTAAGTCCTTACTTCCTTAAAAGGGCCTAGTCACTGCTATAAGGAGAATTTGAATTGGTATTTATTATTTATTGCCTAAGGCTGATTGGCTCCATGGTAGATGAATTTACAAATTAATGAAGTTACATGTTGGATATGAGCCCAGTCTTTGATTGTTTGCTTGTTTAAAGTAAATATTTATTTGTCTTGTTGAAATCAGAGAAAGTATGTTTGTTATATACTGTGTGTTCTAATATTAAGGTGTGCTGGTCACATAGTCAAAATAATAAAACAAGGTTTATTTTCTACATTCTGGGTTTTTTATTCAAAGGTAATGCACACACCAAACTCGGTAATGGGCCGGGGATGGTAAAAATAGGGGTGTCAAACGTTCTGAACCTCTTTTTGGGAAACGTCCTACCTTGGTCCTGTATTTGAGAAAAACTCTACGGAAGTTATTACAAACCTTTCTAAAACGTATAGCTGCGCTTGTGCAAAGCTTGTACTGATTCGTGTGCCCCATCACTTTGCATTCGTTTGTTCCGAATCCAGCTTTATTAACGTATTCATAAAAACTGAAATTAAAATGCCAGACCAACATTAAAATGCAAAGATAACTAAAAAAAATGTTTTCTTTCTCTCGATTTCTGAAAGCGGAGAGGGCTATTATTGGTCCCAGCAAAAAGTGGGGGGGGCCATCCCCCCCCCCCCCCCGGCTCCGGCCCCTATGAACATGAGTGGCCCGGGGTGCGGACGGATGATCTTTGCAGTCGAGAATGTGATAGGAGAGGTACTCCGCATGTAACTGGGGAGGTGAGAAAGGTGTCTTCAGAGAAAACACATGTTTTTTTTTGGTTCTTGGTGGTGGGGGATAGTTCTTGACTTTGGCGGTTCGTGGCTAGCCGGGCGATCAGTGGCTGTTGTGGATGGACCAAGCAGTGTAGAGCCCATATCAGTAGTGATGAGCGAAAGGGCTTGTGTCCGGAGATTCAAATCCTGGCAGTAGGGAACGTGAACGGCCAGGTGAACTTGGAGAGTGCAGCAGACGCGCCCGGAGTGATGAGCGAAAGGAGGTCATGCAAGGAGATGAGCGAAAAGACGAGAATCCTGGTTCCTGGCAGAAGGCAAATGTAAATATCACAAATAACCAAAACATCCTGATGGAGACGGGACCGGAGGTTGATGCGGATGGTTGCAGTGGCAGCGGTTAGGAGCGCGGTGTTGAGCATGAGGTGATGAGCGAAAGGAGTCCTCTATCCGGAGCGGACTCGGCAGCGGGGAACCATGGATGGTTGAGGAGTTGGCAGAAGAAGGCGTACCAGAAGTTCCTGGAGTGATGAGCGAAAGGGCGGCCCGAGAGAGATGAGCGAAAGGAGGACTCAGATCCGGTAGGAGGCGATGGGTCGGACGGCCAAAAAGGAGCTGGAGCAGACGAGCTATTCTGGTCGACGGACGGTTTGGAGCTGCTGCTTCGGCCGTGAATTTGTAGTTAACATCAGTGAAAGGAGAATGTGGCAGGGGTAGAGACTCCGACAACAAGAAGGGTGGATTCAACAGGAAGAGCTGACGGGGCTGTTGGCACGTCGAGGAAGGGCGCTAGGAACAACGCAACCACGAAGAAGGGAACCATCCAGGCGGAGCCGGAAGTACAGCGGGCGTCGTGTGCGAAAGAAGAGTCGGAACGGAGGTCTTCGGTGGTCAAATCATCGGTAGGAACAGGGAGCCTGCAGGTACAGCAGCAGAGAAACCGGTGGTCGAGACGGCAGCGTCAGGAGTGATGAAAAGGCGGCTCGAAGAGGACGAATGAAGGCAAAGGCAGGTCCGCTGGGAGACGAGGTGGTCGGGTTCATGGGCGGGCCAGTGTCGCCTCGGTCATGAGTTCTGCAGTCGACATGGGCGAAAAGAGGACGTGGCAAGGGTAGAAACGATGAACAGGAACAGCGGGTCTACTCGGAAGAGTGGCGGAGCTGCAGGCGTGCTGGAGGAAAGCGGCAAGAACAACACAACCACGTCGACGTGAACCATCCCGACGGAGCTGGACGTTCAGTGGTCGTCGAGTGCGAAACGAGAGCCGAGTGGAGATCTTCGGTGACCAACTATTGGAGGAAACAGGGAAACTTGGAACAGCAGCAGGACCAGCGGTCGTCGAGACGGCAGCTTGAGACAAAGAGATGACGAGCTTCCCAAGCCCGCATCCTTTATAGGGAGGGCCGCGCATGCGCGGTAGGGACTCTGAGGCAGCTACTCAAGTCTCAAGCATCTAGCAGCATCGTAGTGACAACAATGCTAAAATTGACAGGTACTGCACTTTTCACAGCATAAAGAAATAGTTTTTTTTTATGTTAACATAATTCTTTAAAAGAAAATATGGCCACTTTTGGGGATTTAGTTAGAAATATCCGAAATAAGAATTTGAAAATTGCATGCTTAGGAAAAAGTGATATTCAAAGTAATTCAGTAAAACGTTTGCAAGATGCTGTAGAACGAAAGAAGGTTTTACTTTCTGATCTTGGGGACGCATTAGCCGTGGCTATCGAGCGTCGAGAGTAAATGTTAGCTGATAAAGAATTAGCAGCTCTTAAGGTTCAAGAAATTCTTCAAAAGGATGAAGAACTTAGAATTAAGGCCTTAGAGGAAGAGAACGATAAAATAAAGGTGGCACAACGTGAGCACGAATGATCTCAAAGAGCCGCCGATCGTGAACATAAACTCAAATTAAAAGATAAAGAAAGAGAAAATATTGAAGCACAAAATTCTGATTCTTTAAATACTTCAATGACGTCCAACCACGACGGTTTGGTGATAAAGCCTGGTAAAGTGACTGAAGCAGTTAGGCTACTAACTAAGTGGAGTGTTAAATCTGAGATTAATACTTTTTTAACCATATTCGAAAGTACTATGGAAACTCAACGTGTCCCCCAGGGATCAGTGGGTGGCAGGGATGCAGCCTTTAATAGGCAAAATTCTTGTCAAGGTTTGTTCGCAGCTGGACACAAACGATATTCATAACTATGAAGTTAATGATCTTTTTCGAACTATGAAGTAGTCAAAACTAAGCTTTTAGGTAGATTTTTGCAAACAAAAGAGACAGTCCAAATCAAGTTCCGTTCTCTGGAAAAAGAAAATGAACAGTTTTTTCACGATTACGCCTTTGAATTGCGTAGCCAATTTGATCAGTGGTTATCTTTACCGACGCTACGGGTAACTTAGATAAAATTTCTAATTTATTGTTGTTAGAGCAATTTTTTAAATCCTGCCCGGTTGGGTTTAGTAAGTGTCTACCTGACAAGCAAAGGGAAGGCACACTGGAAGAAACAGCTATTTTGCTGACAAATGGGTAGCCCGAAATAGGCAAATCTCCCTAGAAACTAGTCTTAAACAAAAAGACCGGTCTAAACTACAAACTGGTGCATAACCAGCTGGCCAAAGACCAAAAAAAGGTTCAGGGCAAAATGGGAACCAAAACGACCGTTCTCAAGGTTCTCAAAAGGGTAATGGTTCTCAACCAGGCCCCAGCAAAACAGCAGAACAAACTGGTGAGTCAGCAAAGCCTAACGAGCATTTTGAAAAGGCTCGTAGTAAGAAGCCTAATGATGGCAATTGTTTTTTTTTTGTAAATTGCCAGGTCGCATTCAGAAAAATTCCCGCAAAAAGCAGTTACATCTGCAGCAGCAAGCCCAAACTAGTGAATCCAACTTTGTAAATAAGTTAGGCCACCACCCGAGTATGTCTTACAAAAATACATACATAATTGGCCAGTAAATGGTAAACCTTGTGAAATACTTAGGGATATTGGGTCAACAGATGATGTTATTGCTAAGGAACTGGTGTTACCCGAACAATTCACAGGTGAATTTAAACATTCCAAAAATTCACTGACTGATCAAGCCACTACACATGCAATAGCCCGAGTGCAAGTAGACACGCCTTACGGTCCACAAATTACCGAAGCGCTTGTTATGGATCACATTGGTCCTCATTTTAAAATGTTGCTTGGAGTGCAATCTCAAACATTCTTAGAGAAAAGGGGTATGGAAGCTCCTACTCCCTTGTGTGATGCCATCACACGATCCCAAGCAAAGGAAGCTCTGACTGCTTCCTCAGATCTTCCAACCACTCGTCCTAACTATAGGGAAGTAAATAGTGACAGTCAAAACGACTCCTCAGATGAGGAAAGTGAACAGAATGAGAATCTTGCTCATAAAAATAGCTTTTCTGTCCTAGGCAAGGAAAATATGGATTGTGTTATTCTAGGACCCCAGTCAGATCTAAACTTTTAGAAATTAACCAACTTAAATTCAAAGAGTTGCAAATGTGTAACCCTAAGTGAGTGTTGGAAGTCTGCTCAAATCGCGCCAGATAAACAAGATAAAAATAAGCAGTTCTTTATAGAAAATGACTTATTATTTCGTAGGCCATAGAAAGCTTCAGCTAAGCCTAATATAGACATACAGTTGGTTATGCCTAAGGAGCTGTGTAGAGACTTGGTGCTGAACACAGCTCATACAAATGCATGGGCAGGTCACCCGGTCGTACCAAGATAAGCAGCAATTTCTAATTTCTATTGACCTTTAGTGTTTAAGGACATAGAAACTTTTGTACAGTCATACCTAACTTGACAAAAAAAACGGTAAAACGGGGCAGAAATTTGTAGCACCGATGGTGTTAGTCCCGATGGATGGTGAGCCTTTTTCAAGGTACATAGTGGGTATTGTCAGTCCGATTAAACCCAAAAGTAAAGCAAAGTTTAAATATATTTTGTCACTACTAGATCCGGCCACTAAGGCACCGGAATCTGTTCCTCTAAAAACAGCTGATAGCCAGTCAGTAGTTGATGCACTATTGGAAATATTTTCACGTCTTGGGTTCCCATTTGAACTGCAGACAGACCTTGGATCTTGTTTTGTTAGTGAATTAACCATCTTATTCTTGGAAAAATGTGGTATAAAGACAATTAGCTCTTTAGTTAATCACCACCAAAGTAATTCAGTAGAACGGTTTCATCGTACACTTAAAGCCATGTTATGAGCCGTATGTCACGAACACCCAGAAGACCGGTAAAGATGTCTCCCTGGAGCCATGCTTGCGCTTCGCACCGCACCTTATGAGAGCACTAGCTTTGCTCCCGCTGAACTCGACTATAGAGGAAATCCAAAAGGACCCTTGGATCTTTTAAAGAATCAGTGGATTGAACCAGACGTTCATCCGACTGTACTTGAATACATGTTGGATTTATTGCAGCGTTTCAAGTTTGCTCGCGAACTGACAGTGGAAAAAATGCAGAAAGGCCAGGCGAAAAATAAAATCTACTATGACTCTAAAACTGTAGAAAGGAAGTTTAAAGAAGGGGATAAAGTTTGGGGTTTAAAGCCTTCTATAGCCAATAAACTAGATATTTATTGGGATGGTCCTTGTACTATACTGAACGTCTTGTACTATACTGTACTATACTGAATCAGTGGCAGACAACAAGATACTGTGTATCACATGAATCTCATGAAACCCTACAGTCCTAGGGAAGGTTTATGCAATTATACTCATGCTGACGAAAAAGAAGCCCTTCATAAGGAATTCATTTGGACCGGAAACCCTAGTGACGGCCCTTTAACTGGAGCAGAAGCAATGAGTTTGTTTAAAAGAATAGGTGACATTTCTGAAGAACAGAAATTAGATTTATTGAATTTATTTCAAAAAGTTGAAGGAGTATTTTCTACACTCCCAGGTTGTACAGATTTAGTAACCCATGACATCAAACGGCTTGATGAAAAGTGAAAGCTAATAAGTATTACCGACATGGCAAGTTTGAAAAAGACTTGATTGTTATTGAAGTCCAGAGAATGCTCGGGTCTACTTAAAGTAACAGACTCCCCCCACGGTAGTCCCATGGTTATCGTTCAAAAAGAAGATGCTAAACCTAGACCGGTAGCAGATTACCGAGAATTAAATAACAATTCTGAAACACAAGATCACCCAATTCCAAATATTGAGGAGTGTTAAGAGAAAGCTTCCAAGTGGAAGTACATCTCGATTTTTGACGTAAATAGAGGATTTTGGCAGGTAAACCTGACTCCAAATGCCTCTAGAGTTGCAGCCATCACAACCCCTATTAGGAAATTTGAGCCCCTGATTATGAACATGGGGATGAAAAATGCCCCGTTCTTATTTCAAAAGCTCATGGATCAAATTACCAGAAGGGTGGAAGAGTTTGTGACACCCTTCCAGGACTACACAGCTGTGGGAGCAGAAAATGTATTCATCTTTTATCTGCTATAACAAAAGCAGGACTTACTGTTAATGCAACTAAGAGTCAAGTGGCTTGTCAGAAAGCTACCTTCTTTAGCTGTGCAAAATTTTGCCAGACCCCAAACGAAAAAAGATGTTTAGGATTAGTTGGTTATTATCAATGATATCAGCACCGTTATGCTCAAATTTGTGCGACTCTAACAGGGACGTTTTTAGGGAAAGGGGGTGCGGGGAGGGGGGGTTGCACACTCCCCCCCCCCCCAATGTTTGGCCAGTTGGCAAATCATTCAGCAAAATTACATAATTTTTGGTCAGTTGGCAAATCGGTTGGAAAAATTGCATAATTTTTGGCTAGGTGGCAAACTATGTTGGTAAATTTCTGGTTTACACCCCTCCAACTTTTATCCTTCCTGATGTCTCTGGCCGCTTTAATAAAAGATGTCACAGTCCAATTGTTGCCATGCCGGGCAAAGGTTGTGGTTCGTATGTAACCTAGGTCTTTATCTTTTGGATTCTTATTTCAAAATTTTATAGTTTTAACGTAACTTAAATCTCTAGTCTTTGAACGTAAATTATGGTGAGTTAAGCTATCGGCAGTTAGGACTTAAGGGTCCTTAACTACCATAACTTAAGGGTCTAGGTCCCTTCCTAAAAACCAGCTATTTTTACCGTTTTCATTAATTTAACTTAATGTAAACAAAGGTCATCGGATCTATTAGTTTTGCAGAAGCGAAGTACTTCATGGTGTGCACAACCCAACTCTAATTAGAATTTTTGGTGGGACGATTTGATCTTGTGGGAGTACCATTTGAGAAATAACTGTTGGTCTATTTTATAAGCAAGTGCAGGCTACTTATGATTTAGGGGGCTCTTTCATGTAAACCCCAACGAAAAACCATTTCTATTTGAAATATTTGTGAACTTAATTCTTAGTTCTGTTGATTGAATTGTAAAATTCAAGAACCTACTTTTAATCTAAAGCTAACTATTGTATATAGCAAACGAGTAATGTAAAGTGTAACCTTTATATGTGACTTCCTAAAAATAAAACCAGGAGTATTAAACGCCAGTTTGTTTGCTAGTCAGATAATAGCTAGGAGTTAATATTTAGACAATTCTCTTCATTTAGCTCAGCTTAGCTTTTTTCCCCACCTTGGTGGCAGCGTTACCCGCTTTTTATTGGTACTTAGGCCTATTTATTAGGACATCGAAGCTCCATTCCTCATGCCGGGACTGTAGCTGTTGTGCTATTTTCAGTAAAAGTACAAACAATCACCCAAGAGCGATATTAAGCAAGACCAAAGTACACCAGATGTCGGCGATGCCACAAGCACCTCAGCCGTCGTAGCATCCACCGTTAACCGTGTTGTGAGTTATTTTCTGAGGAGGGAGAACGGTTTATTCTCCGAAAATTCAGGTCGAACAGTGAGCTCTGTTCTACGTGGTGGTTTAGGTGTGAATTGATTTCTTAATACGACTTTTCAAAACCACTGTATTCACCGTTTCCCAGTTTTCGTTAAACTTTGTTTAGCCTATAACTAAAGAAATTATTTTCTGATGGAAGTGAAAACAAAGATTTAAAGTAAAAAAACACATAAAATTTCTGTTCCTCGTAACTCCTTGCTTACCAGCGTGCATGCCCTATCTATAATCGTAAATAACTTATGAGTGAAAAGCAAACTTTCTGAGAATTCCTCGGGATCCCAAGAGCAGTCAAGTGGTTAGTGGGATGGACTCCCATCTAAGCGAATGCAAGATCAAGTCTTGCAAATGTAGTAAGTCGTTATGCGTTACACTCCATGGCAATCAAGGGATTAACAGAGAACAAATTCAAGCACACAAAACTGCTAAAATATTTTAGCTCCATACCTTTTTTAACTCCGTAATTTCATCATACATGTCTTCTGGTGATTTAAAACTTGACTTGCCTGCTGAAAAAAAAAAATTAAATACTGTAGATCTTACGTCGTTGGAAAGGTATCTGATAATGTTAAGCTTGCCAGACAAGCAGCAAGCTACGCAGTGATGTAGGAAGATTGACAAGGCAACCGGAACTGCATTGGCGAAGCCTAGATTTCACTAAAACAAATCCTAAAATAAAAGCAAATGCTAAAATCGCTTATTTTATGCTTTTCATTGCCCAAATTAAAATAATTTAATTTTTAGTCAAATATTCTAGTACCACCTTGCTCCCCTGGTATTGCTGCTTCTGCATTTCTTATTAATGCAGGCAGGTCGCCATTACGTCACATTGCTTATGAACCATCAGGTTCAGCAAAACAGGATGGGTTCTGTAGTATATGTTGAATCGGTACACCTTGCACCGATTCTGCTGTTCACTTCTTAATTATGCACCAATGCCCTAGTATTATTTCTTGTAAACACATTTTATCTACTGAGGCTGGCCATTATTGAAACGTTACTCTAGTTTAAGAGTCCTTCCTTGCCACTCTCGGCCCATTTAACTCATTTGGCAACGAAGTAAAAGCCATGAAGTTAAATTTAATTTAACTTAAACTTTTAATCGGAATCGAAACCTACATGGGCGAAAGAACCCGCCAAGTTTCAGATAATCAAATCAGTGATATCCGAATAAAAATGGCTGTCACCAAGTTGCTACATTAGTTGCCAAGCTAATCCCACCGACTATTACATCAAAGGCAATGAAAAACCTGACAATTGCTACAACCCGTAGCGATGGTCACGTTTTTCATTTAAAGTGTGAAGTAACAGAACGTGTGATTAGCTTGGCAAGTAACATATCACTACTTTGATTAGCTGAAACTTGGCGAGTTCTTTCACCCTTGTGAGTTTTGTTTCAGATATCACTTAACTTGAAGTTTTTTAAAATTTTGGTGGCATCCTATTTTTACCAATGCCCAGTTATCTACTATCTGCTGTCTAAGTTCGTTCGAAAAATATTGAATAGGAATGGAGATGTTAATTTTTTTGTTTTGCTGGAGTGAGGACTTCAACCATATAAACTGAAGTGTTTGCCGATTTGCATTCAACCATCGACAACAAGTAGCGTGTCAGTAAACAAATGATGGAGTTTTTTACGGTGAAAAATTACAATATTTTCTGAGACTTTATGTGCAACTTGGTTCACACTCACCTTCACCAAGTTAAGATATTAGATCTTTTAAAACTCGATCTCACAATATCTTGCGAATTTTCGACAGCTTTAGCAAGTTTGGTGGTATAACTGCTTCACATCTGTCTTCCTCGGGCACTAAGTTTCAGTCCGTTCTCCGTCTCCAACTACGTCATCGTTGTGTGTTTTGAATAACGGCGCCTGCCGTAGCCGCTCATATTTACGATGTTGCTCGTTCCAATGCGTTTCTAAGTGAGAGCTAACCTCTCTGCTTATTAAATGGCTAATGGTAGGATTTGATGGCGCTTGTAGATTCATTAACAACTTGTGCTTTCTGGTGTGCTCAATGTGGAGTCGTCACTTGTGTGCTCCACAATGGCCGCCTTCCATTTCATGTCATTATCTTAACCATACCCAGATAACCCTTTAACTACCTAATTGGCTGCCCCATCATTGTATATAGTATTATGTTGCATCACACGACTTCCTGCTGTATCACTATTTATACCACAGTTAACAGGAAGTACACTGTCTTATCAGCTGTAGCCTACACTCTGGTAGTCCGTGTCACTCATTACCATTGGTGCCCACGCTGGGCTTAGGTGTGTCCATGCCAAGTACATCACAGTTGGCGACGAGTCCGGTACCATTGGTAATCGTTAAATGTTAAGCTTAAACTGATAGGTCTTCAACCACATCTCTGCTCCACATTTGTGGTAAGTTGCAAATTTTTTTTCATTTGGCAATGAAAATTAGTGCTCTGAATTCCTATCAGAGTTTAAACTTTTTCAAACAGTGTTATTTTGTCGTGGTGGTGCTGTGTGGTACGAAAATGATAATAGTTAAATT
The DNA here is from genome assembly GCA_023313725.1 of Lithobius niger. NCBI lineage: Eukaryota > Metazoa > Arthropoda > Chilopoda > Lithobiomorpha > Lithobiidae > Lithobius > Lithobius niger. Next base: position 19,661 of record JAHWFP010264852.1, read on the forward strand.
TAGTACCTTAACAACTAGAACCGAAGTGGGCAATTGGATTTATTATAGTTAATTTTACCTTGGCAGTGTTCTAGAGCGACGCACTGGCGTGTCAGCACAGGCAGTACTATAAACCTGAAGGCCCGAAAAATGCGCTGCTAAATTAACCCTATTAAATTCGATTGTGCCATTGCCCATTTTCGAGCTGGTTTGTGGCTGTGTAAAATTTAATACCGTAGGTTTATGCTTAAACTTAGTGAAAGCTGGTCTGTGCTGAGGCTTAGGCCAGAAGTGTTGTTTTGTAAAACGTTGCAATAATGGTGAACGTAAAACATTTTTTTACAAAGCCTAGTCCCTTTAAATTTAACTTGTAGGCAGTTAATTTAAACAACTAGGTAGGCTACAGTCAAGCTTGATTTATTTCTGTGTTTAAATAGTTGACCGGTAGTCTTGAGTGCTCCAGTTTAATTTTTGCATGTTAAACAGGATTGTAATTAAATTTAATTAAATTTAATTTTGTAAGGCTTATGCCAAAGACAGGTGTCGGTAGCAAACCACCTGAAGCTGCTAAAAGTAGCAGTGAAAGTGAAACGGAAAATAATTCAGTAGTGAACGCAAGCGTTAATGAAGCTAATTTTAATTTTAATTTTGAATCTAGTAATAGTGAAGACGACGACAACATGGATTCGTCAAAAACCGCTGGTTTATTTTCGGAATTCGATTGTGAGTCCGATACATGGGATAAATACTCCAACCGAATTAGTTACTATTTTAAAGCTAAAGAAATACCAGCAACCAAGCAAGTAAATTTTCTAATGGCATCTGTAGGCCAGAAAATGTTTGACAGGATATTGAATATAATTTCACCTGATTTGCCTGACTCATTAACTTTTGCGGAACTCGTTAAAAAAGGTCTTAGACGACATTGAGCCAGTACCCTCCGTGGTATCTGAGCGTGTTAAATTCTTTAGACGGTCGCAAAAATCAGATGAGAGTATCAGGGAATATTTAGCTGCACTTAAGCTAATGACGAAGTATTGTGATTTCGCTAAAATTAAAGATATTAACAGCGAAATGATTAGGGATCGCCTAAATGGGGGGATCCAATCAGAAGTCATTCAACGTTGAGTTGTTGAAGCAGACTCTGGATTTAAAGGCTACAACATCCTTAGCTTTATCCTTAGAATCTGCTGAAACCGACCAAAGCGTTTTGAGAAGCCATTCTAGAGCTGTAAATTACGTAGCTAAAAAATCTAGCAAAACGCCAAGTAGGCCTAAATCCAATAATGATTTTATTTGCTATTGCTGCGACAAAAACGGCCACGTGAAAACACGCTGTAAATACCGGGAATATACTTGTGGCAGATGCCACACTGTCTGCCATTTAAAAGCCATGTGCAGAAAAGCCAGTCATTCGAATAGAACTTCAAAATCACTCGACCACTCTAAAGCAAGTTCTAGCACAAATTTTAAGGCTAGGCCGAAGTCTAAACAAAAGTATAGCTACAAAAAACGTGTTAACAAACCTGAACGCGATAGCGATAGTGAAGATGCTCAGGATGTTGTCGCCGAAAATCAGAGTCCGGTTCCGGATCTGATAGTCATTCAGACAACGACTATCTTGTGCTGAAAAATATTATTCTTGGACTGAGTCAGGCTACGGACCAGATTTCAATTCCCCTTCAAACCAACAAAATAGTAGTAGTAGTTAATTCTATGAAAATCCATAAATGGAAAATGCCAGTCTGCCTAAATGGTGTCAAGCTTGAAATGGAACTTGATTCCGGGGCAGACACATCCATTATCCCTGTTGAGTGGCATCAAAAATATTTTGCGGACTGTCCTTTAAAACTCGGTTCGTACTCGATTCACTCATACAGACGGAATTGAGAACACGATTTACACTAAGTCTGAAGGCTGAAGTCAAAGGTCAAATTAAACACTTGGATGCATTAGTTTCCAAATTGTGTAAACCTGCATTAATGGGAAAGGATTAGTTTTCTATTTTTCGGTTGATTACCATTTATTTTATGACCTACAAACCAAAGTTAAGCCTAAGAAAAGTGTAAAGAAAATTAAAACTAGCATTACACCAGTTGATACTTCTAACATAGTAAAGGGTTTCCCTGAGCTATTTTCTGAAGGTATCGGTAAATTTAAGAACTTTAAAGCCAAGATTCATTTAAAAGCTGATGCAAAGCCTGTGTACTGTCGTGTAAGACCAGTTCCGTTAGCACTTAAAGAAAAGGTTAACCAAGAAATTCGTAGATTGGTTGACCTTGGAATTCTAGAGCCTGTGGAAACCTCTCAGTGGTGTACACCCATCGTCATAGTTCACAAGCCGGATGGCCAAATCCGGGTGATAGGTGATTATAAGACCACCGTGAACCCTCAACTGGAAGTCGACCACTATCCGGTTCCCACGGTCGCAGAATTATTTAGTGAATTAGCAGTCAGTGACACTTTTTTCCCTTATCGATCTTAAGGATGCCTTTCTGCAAAAAAGAACTCGATAAGAGTCACAAGAAGCTTTAACAATAAACACACCCCTAGGTTTGTTTAGATGGCTTCGCGTACCCCTAGGCCTAGAATCCAGCCCTGGAATTTTCCAGAGGGTAATGACTCAAGTCACCAGTAAAATCCCCAAAAGTCTCCCGTTTTACGATGACATCCTGGTGAGCGGGAAGGGGGTTGCACATGACGAATCGTTAAATAAGCTGTTAAATGCTTTACAAGATGCAGGAGCCAAACTTAAGATCAAGAAGTGCAAACTGTCGCGTCCTGAATTAAAATATTTAGGCCACATGATAAATGCAGAAGGCCTGCATACACTCCCTGAGGTTATCGAAGCAGTCACAAACGCTCCTAACCCGACATGTATTCAAGAGCTAGAGCTTTTTGGGTTTTGTAAACCATTATTCAAAATATCTACCAAATCTCACCAGTAACACGTTTATTAAGCCAAAGTGTGATGTGGGTTGGGTGGGGGGGGGGGGGAGAGTGTGCCCGACCCGAGTAAAGAAAAAAAATTATTTCTTAAATCAAAAGTTCTGGTTCATTACGATCCGAAATTAAAGCTCAAACTCGTTTGTGACGGCTCACCTTGTGGGGTCGGCGCGTGCCTCATGCATGTCATGAAAAACGGCGAATCTCGACCAATAGCTTTCACTTCATGGAAGCTAACTCAAGCCGAAATGGGCTACTCGCATTTTGATCGGGAAGCCCTCAGTGTGGCTTGGGGAGTGAAGCGGTTTCACGAATACGTTTATGGTCAGCGATTCATACTGCAGTCTGATTAAAAGGCCCTAGTATGGATTTTTTGCCCTAAAAAAGGAATACCGCAGATGGCAGCCGCCAGGGTTCTGCGTTGGGTAGTAATGCTTAATGCTTACGATTATGAATTCGAACACAATTCCGGTAAACTTAACTTGACGGCAGACGCGTTATCGCGACTTCCCCTACCAAATACCGAGGAATTCGAAAAAGCAGAAGAGCAGTATAATATTCTTGCTTTGGAAACTGTTTCTAATCTACCAGCTTTAAACGAGACACTCGATCTAGAAAGTAAATGTGATAAAATTCTTTCAAAAGTTTATCGTTACGTGAACCATGGCTGACCTGACAAATGCGAAATTCCCGATCTGTTACCGTACTTCACACGCCGTGCTGAAATCTCGGTCGAAAATGAAACTCTATATTGGGGGTATAGAGTCCTGGTGCCGACGGCCTTGCGGAGACAAATCTTGAAAGATCTACACAGTGCTCACTTAGGCATAGTTAAATTGAAAAGTTGAGCTAGACAAAAAGTCTGATGGCCTAAGATTGACTCTGACATCGAAAACAAAGTTAATTCATGCCAAAATCGTCAAGAGTATAAAGATACTCAAATAGCTGGGCCAAAACACACGTGGGAATATCCACTCAAGCCTAATAATAGGATGCACGCGGATTTCCTCGGCTCGATGGACAATTACATGTTTTTCATACTGGTAGACGCACATTCAAAAATTCCTTTTGTGCATAAAATGAAGTCTACAACGTCCGCGCGTGTCATTGACATTTTTAACAATCATATAGCTTTATATGGTTTAATGGACAGCTTAGTTACGGACAATGCTGCACAATTTATGTCCTCAGAATTCCAAAATTGGTTAAAATCCAATGGGATTAAGCATATGACAGGCCCTAGTTTTGCGCCGTGGACCAACGGCTAAGCAGAAATGTATGTTCGAAATTTCAAGAGAGTCTACAAGGCCGCACGGCGACCTACTATTCAAGAAAGTATAAATTCTTGCTTGTTATCGTCACGTATCACTATTTCCGCCACCACGCAAGCAACATCCGGAAAATTGTACTTTAACCAAGAATTAAAGTCTCGGCTGGATTTATTGTTCCCTGATCCTATTGCAGCCGTTCGCCATAAACAATTACAACAAGTACAGAGCACCCACCACCGTGAGTTGAAACTATATCAGATAGGCGATAATGTTTGGCATCGTGACTTTAGTACTACAAATAATAGGCTATGGTCAAAAGGTGTAGTGGCTATGGTCAGAAGGTGTAGTATCTCAGTTAGGCAGTAATCAATCCTATATTATCGTTGACACTAACGATAATAAAATTCGCAAATATCGCGAACAGCTAAGATTACATACCGCTGAGCATGAATATCCAGAACAGTCACCAAACACACTTAATCCGACGGTGAAAAGCAATAATTCCGGCGTGAATAATAATGAGCAACATCACGCTATTTCAAAACGCATGTCGTTTGGCGGTAAGCAACGTGTGAAAAGCCAAGTTCCGCTGATGTAGTTCCTGCTCGTAAATCTCTTGGCCAATCCAGAAAGTCAATTTCTGTTGTCGAGGGCTCAATTCCACCAATCCAACAGCTTGGAAAATCACCTGAGAATTTGCTACGCAAGTCACCATGTGGCAGGAAATCTCCAGCGAACTCACCCCTCACACACAAAGTGGATGAGTCTACAAACGTAAATAAGCAATCACCTTTGGCTAGTAACAGCGCTTCTTCTGTAGAAAATTTGAAGTCAGAAAGGTCACAACCTTCATCAGTTGTTACGTCACCTACCGCTAAGCAATCACCACCGAAGCCAAGTCATGCTAACAAAAAATTGAAACCGAATCCTAACAAACGTAAAGTTGTGCTATCACCAACACAGGTCGATATTGCTGCGCAACTTAATAATCCACAAAATCGTTCAAAGAGACTTCGTAGAGCTACTGACAAGCTCAATTTGTAGTTTTTTTTTTTTAATTACCAGCTGGCTACAACTTCTTTTTTTTTGTCGTAAACTAGTTGCCCGTGAGCTTAACGAAAGTTCTTTTTACACTGTAGCGAGTAACGCTAACATGTTTCTGTCCCTAGTTATTCGTGCAGAGAATCGGCTCTGTTTATTTTAAAAATGTCCACCTTTAAAATTAGGTAAAAATGTAGTGTATATTGTTGTTTGTGTGAAAAATCAAATTCACGTTTTTATCCTTTTTGTATCTTTTTTGTCTTTTCATGTAAAAATTCTTCACTCATCGGAACAAAAAATTATTAGGAGCTACAATTTCCACTCCGGTGAATACTAACTGAAAAGTAACATCTGCATCGTTCACCTGGATACCAGATGTCTTGCTGTAAGCAATGATGTAGCGTTTTAGCTACAGAAATGGTTGCTGATTAAAAGAAAATTAACCAAAAAAGGCTACGCAAATTAAAACAACAACACATGAAAATTTCTAATTGAATTTATTACAAAATTGCTCCTGAAATAAAAATAAAAATTTAAAACTAGCAAAGTTTTCAGTCAGTTTAGCAATGTTTAATTTTTGCTTAACCCTGTACATCTTCAGTTTTTTTATTTTTGTAAACAGCTTTCAAAAAGAGTGTTTAGCTTTTCCTCGAAAGCGAAAACTTATGTATCTTTCTTTAAAAATAGGTAGTGTACTAAAAAAATACATCTTGCCTTCGTAATCATGATTTTATTTCCAGCTAGGCTTAGATTTTTTTTCTGTTTTTTTTTTCGCTTGTGGAGTCGTCACTTGTGTGCTCCACAATGGCCACCTTCAATTTCATGTCATTATGTTAACCATACCAACATAGGCTGCCCCATCATTGTATACAGTATTATGTTGCATCACATGACTTCCTGCTGTATCACTATTTATACTACAGTTAACAAAAAGTAAACTGTCTTATCAGCTGTAGCCTACACTCTGGTAGTCCGTGTCACTCATTACCATTGGTGCCCACGCTGGGCTTAGGTGTGTCCATGCCAAGGATATCACACTCAACAATAGCAAGGGACTCTAGTCATCGTAGATGTGTGTCACTTCTGTTAGAAATTATGAGCATCTCGGTATTTTTCCAGTCAATCGGATGCTTCGTCTCCATGCAGTGGGTGGCTATGCTGCTGGTTTCAACTTTGTTTCGTACGTCCGCATGGTGTTGGACGAAGGAAAGCAGAATTCATTACCAGCCGTATCCAAAACCAACAGCTACTCGATGAGGAATACCCTTTAATTCAGGACATCCGGTGCACCAACTCAAGACAATCACCAAGAACGAATTTGTGTGAGTTGTTCAGAGATCCTACACCCTAGAAGAAGCATGGCCACATCTACGTGAGCAAAAAGGAAAATTCATTGAGCTAGACTACCCACCGGGGCTCCTAAATAAATTGATGAAGGAAGCGATTGGAGTTAGCAAAGCGGGATGATGACAGTGCAAGGAAGATAAAAGACCAGTGAAGGAAATAGAAACACCAATGAGAGTAGGAATAACGTACCTGAAAGGAGTCAGCAGTGGCATACAGCGAGTCCTGAGAGCGCGTGGAATTAACACTTACCTGAAGAATGGAAAGAAACTGAAGGAACAGCTGATGGGCTGAAAGAGACTGCAACAACAGAAGTACGAAAAATCGACAAGAACAGCTCCAAAAATGTGAACCAGAAGACATTGAGGGAATGCTGAAGGGAGTCCCTAATACGAGAGAAGGTGTATATATGATCCCATGCGGTGGGTGCGAAGCAACGTATATAGGAGAGACCAGAAAAGGGATCCATACAAGAGTAAAACAACACATGCGGACGTACGAAACAAAGTTGAAACCAGCAGCATAGCCACCCACTGCATAGAGACGAAGCATCCGATTGACTGGAAAAATACCGAGACGCTCCTAATTTCTAACAACTGAAGTGACGCACATCTACGAGGACTAGATTCCCTTGCTATTGTTGAGCAAACCAGAAAGCACAAGAAGTTAATAAATCTACAAGGGCCATCAAATCCCACCATTAACCATTTAATAAGCAGAGAGGTTAGCGCTCACCTAGAAATGCATTGGAACGAACAACATCATAAATAAGAGAGGCTATGGCAGGCGCCATTATTCAAAACACAAACGAAGACATAGTTGGAGATGGAGAACGGACTGAAACTTACTGCCCGAGGAAGACAGATGTGAAGCAGTTATACCACCAAACTAGGTAAAGCTGTCGAAAATTTGCAAGATATTGTGAGATCGAGTTTAAAAAAAATCTAATATCTTAACTTGGTGAAAATGAGTGTTAATCAAGTTGGACATAAAGTCTCAGAAAAAGTAGCGTGTCCATTTACACAATGTTCGTGTTGCCGATTATTTATGGTAGTCAGTTTGCATTGTTACTCATTACAATAAGAGTGATAATTATTTTGATCACAGGTGGCATTTTCCCAACATACAGAAAAGTAGTATTACAATAATTGCAATCTTTTTTGTCAATGCCTCCCCAAACGTCAAACCTTAAATTCACACATTGGAGTAAAAATGTAACGTATCTATCCTCTACTGAGAGAGCGCCACCCTCGTTACGATTTGTTGCCATGTATCTTGTGCAATTAACCTTGTCAGTCATGAGTTATAAGTATGCGAGAACCGGGAATAAGCATGTTCAAATCGGCTCCGTCGTGAATCACTTTGCTGCATACAAAAGATTCTCAATGTGGAGAATTATCTCTACAAATTGGCACCGGAACTACGAACCCTGCGAACGACAGCCGGTGAGTGTGACTATTTGAATAGAAATAGAGAAAATGGGACGAATTACTTTGGCAATTACAAAAATGGTTGTGGCCGATGGTACGAGCAATGGCGAACGTGGCTTCCGCAGTGAGGAGCGAGAATTGGACAATTTGGAAGTATGTGCAGAGGCAAGACAAGTTTAATTAAGATTCAGACATGTTACTGACGAAGAAACGAAGACATGTGGGTGAGTAAACGGTGTAGCATTTCGAATTAAGTAACTCGCATTAAGGGGAAGAAAGGTGGACCTTTCCTCAATGAAACCACCAATTTATATAGCAAGCCACAGGAATAGTTGGCGAGTAAGAAATGTGCATTTTCAAAGAGAAATTTCGTGAGTGTGAGTGTGATTTCGTGTGCGGATGCCCAATACACGGCAAAATGGGACGAACCCAGGAAGACCGATGTTCAGGAGATTTCAAACAAAAGCAAGGATAACAGTTTTAAAAAGTGCTACTTCCGCGAGAAAAAAGGTTTCTTTTGCCTAAACATACTTAACCTGATAATTTTAACATTACATTCCTCGAATGTGATGTTCCCCTGGAGTTTCTTCCGGTGCGCAGGCGCCTGCTTGCATATCCCTACTGCGCATGTGCGTGGCAGTCCTCCCTTATAAAAGCGACGGTGTGCACGCTATCAGCATTCATTTTACTCTCAATGTGTCAGGCGGTGACTCGAGAGGGGAGGCAGGGCAGGAGTTAGGGTAAGTATGTTTTAGGCAAAAAGAAACCATTTTTAGCCGGCCTGGCTGGGGGCCGGCAAAATGTTCTTTCTTTATTGCCAAAACATCTTAACCTGATAATTTTAGCATTATCAGCTGACCCCGTCAGAGTCTGGTAGCGGGCACCGTCCTGACGAGCGCCCCGGGATGCAAGCAGGCTTTCCCCACAAAGTTTTAGTCTGAAAGAGAAAAATTTGCACTTTATTCAGAACAGCATGGAAACAGGAACTTGGATCTCTTTCGTAGGAATTGGTGGCGCTGAAAAGGACCGTTGTTTTGTCGGTCTTGCTTCCTTCTGGATGGCATGCTTCCATCCGGGTGGCTTGCCTCCTTCATGGATGGCTTGCTTCTGCTTCGTTCTGAGTGCTTAATGGGGGTTTGACTACGTTTCGGGCTGCGACGATTGGTCCCAGCCGGTGTAGTCCTGTTTCTACCTGTGACATGTCCCTTAGATAGTGGGAGGTGAAGGTTGATTGATGGCGCCATGATGATATCGGGATGGCATTGTGGTGGGCCGCCCATGATGTGGAGATGCCTCTTACTTCATGAGCCGTCACTCTCGTGCTCTCATTCGTGGTTTGTTTATCATATGCTGACTCAATGGTTTTATTGATCCACCGTGATACGATGGCTGCTGAGGTTTCGCCGGTTTGGGGATCCACTGATAAAAAGAGATGGTTTTTGCCTCGACGGATGTCCTCATGACGTGTTCGGGCTAAATAGAACCGTAATGCTCGGCCTGGACAAAGCTGGCGTTCAGGTTCGTTTCCAACTAGAGTGGACAGGACTGGAAAAGTGATTGGTTTCGGAGGTTCTGAAAAGTTTTTGTGTTTTTGCTCAGAAAGTAGACCTTGGGTATAGTGTGACACAGGAGTAGTTGGGGCCGAAAATGCAGTATGCTGGGTCTGCAGAGAGGGCTTGAGTTTCAGAACAACGAAGACTGGCTGCTAGTGTAACGAGGAAGACAGTTTTGCGAGTCATGAGATGGAGGGAGCTGTCTTGCAGCGGTTCGTATGGTTCCCCCATTAGGGACTGGAGAATGAGCGATAGGTCCCAGTCCGTTATTGTTCTTCTGGTTTTAAGGCGACGTATATAAGTCAGCTCGAGCAAGAAAGAGATTGGTTTATTGATCAATTTAGATTGTCGGCAGCAGCCACCGTTCCTTCGACAACAACCGGTCTTAACCTGACTACAAAAAAGCATTTTCATCTCCCCCTTCCATCGCCCGGTCCTCCCACCCTGTCGCTCGCGGGCACACCTCCTACTTCGAATCGTTTTCGAATGAGTGTAAAAGGGCTGAGATGCGATAGTCATCCAGTAAGTTGGTGTTGTTAGCGGCCTTGAAGACAGTGTTTAGAGCTGAGCGATAGATAAGGATTGTGGAACCTTCAAGTTTGTCAACATTGAACAAATTAGTGAAGAATTTCAAAAGAGTGGGAAGAGGTGGGTTGATTGGATTAGCTTGTTTTGTGATACACCAATGAATCCATTTTGACCAGTGGCTATTGTACATTCGGTTAGTGGAGTCCCTGGTAGCTTTCGAGGCGATGCGTTCGGCCTCTTCTCGATGAATTCCAGGCTTTTTGAGAAGTTTGACGATAGTAGCCACCCGTGTAGGTTGCGGTTCGCCAGGTTTGGGTTGTAGCTTTGTTCCTTTCTGTTGTGACAGAAGACCTGCTTGAAGAGGTAGACTTCTTGGAGTGTCGACTATTAGGTCCCGAGTGGGAACCACGCTGCTGATGGCCAAAGAGGGGCTATAAGCAAGAATAAGCTCTGACTTTCTTGTATTTTTTGAAGAACTTGTAGAAGGAGCTTGAAGGGGGGGGGGGAATAGGTAGGCGTATAGGTTGTGCCATGGAAACGTCAGAGCGTCGACTGCTATCGCTGTTCCGTCCGGAATCGGGCTGATGTAGTGGGGAAGTCTGGCATTGTGCTTCGTGGCGAATAGGTCCAGCATTGGAGTGCCCCAGATGGTGAAGAGAGATTCGCAGATGGATTTCTTGAGGCACCATTCACCCGTCGGAGGCTTTTGGCGTGACAGAGTCGGCAATCACATTCATGTTGCCTGGGATGTGGAGAGGCAGGAGTGTGATGTTGTGCGGAATGCAGAGGTTGAAAATTTCTGAAGTTAGGCTGTGCAGGAATCTCTGGACTTTGTTCCTCCTTCCTTCCTGATGTAGGCCAGTGCAGTCGTGTTGTCGGCCTGGACTTGTATGGTCTTGTTTTGGATCGTTGGGAGGAAGTGTTGTAGGGCGAGTAGGATTGCTCGAAGCTCGAGGGTGTTGATGTGATCCTTGCGTGTTGGAGGCCAAAGGCCTGAGACTTCCTGAGTTCCTAGGTGTGCACCCCAGCCGGTTTTCAATGCGTCGGTAAAGATGAGCAGATCGGGTGGGGGTTCGTGAAAAGGTTGTGTCTACATGAGGTTGATGATGTCTGACCACCAGAGAAGGGAGTCTAACGGGAAGTCGGGACTGAAGGAGATTTGCTTGTCCGGTAGGTCTTGATTGATAGCCCAATTGTCTATGCGATGGTGATGGAACGGCCTGACCATCCAACGACCGTAGGGGATGAGGTTCGTCATTGCATCCATTTTCCAGTGTAAAGATCGTCTGGCGAAATTCGCAAATTTTCGAAATTTTTTTTTTCTTAAGCGCATGGAAAAGCGCTAAAAAGACCTCGCTCTTTAACTTATATCTCTGTGAAAAATGGTCCAATCCGACTAGAATTTGTTCTGTTTAATAGACCAACACATTGGTTTTCATTCTGCGGGAACAGATCCCAAAAATTCCTTCCCAATAATTACAGCGTTAACAAAAATGCTCCAAAATTGCCGTAACGCACGAAGCGCTAGTCGTCATTTTTTTCCAACTTGTAAGTATTGTACATACTGTTTGACTTCCTTTTGGGCGTAAAGCCCCGTAGTTTAGTGCTTGCATTAGGGGGTACAAATGTCAGCATCCCATTGCTATGCTTTTATTTAAACATACACGTGAATTTAGTACTTAATATTTTTATTTGCACAGCGATGACGATCTCTGTCTTTATAAAAACATTGACTGCAACCACTTTATTTACGGCTGTAAATAACGCTCCCAAAGCATAAATGCGTTATAGCATTTTAATTATAAGCTAGTACATTTAATCTTTATTATCTAGTGCTTATAATAGCAATAATTAGTAACGTAACGTTTTCCCATTAGCCCTACCTAGCTCGAACAACATGGCTTAGCTTTATCTTTAACAATAGCGGACAGCAGTGTATCTCATTTATTTTCAGTGATCTCCAATCCCCAGTGGTGAGCCAAAGTCTTGCCAACCAATTAAAAATCCATTTGTGCTGCCAACTCCTTCAATTAAGAGTTTAAAACTCGGTCGTCATTTTAAGTTTCACTTTCAAACTTCCACTCCAACGAAATTTTCCATAGCTCTACTTGATTTAATGCATTTGAGAATTTAGCATGGTGGAGATTGCCATTGTCTTCGGTGCAAAAGGATCCTGGAAACCTTTTTTCAGCCACTCAGGGCTCAGCTTTGGGAGACCAGCTCAGCCACTCACAGTCCTAAATAGTAAACCAAGCACGTAGCACCTACAACCAATACTTTTGCTTACCTTGTTGCCCAGCAACAGACCCGCCTCCTGTCAATCTTATGACGTCAATAGCCAAACAATACAAAATCACATCCTCGAATGTCCGCGCAGCGGCAGCCTTTCAGTATATAACAAATGCAATGTAAACAAACAGCAGCACATGCTCCGACAATAAGCCAAGGGTCACTACGAAAGATGGGATGGAGATTTCGAAGGTCCGAATGTTTCCATGCCGGGCAGAGGTAGTGGTTAGGTAACTAGCAGCGGATTTTTATTTTTAAACTTTAGAGAAACTCTCTAAATTTAAACTTAAACTTAACTTCTAACTCTTCTTGTTGTTGTAATTTTATATTGTTCCTTAGCCATCGGCATTTCTGGATACAGGACAACATAACATAAGGGTTTTAGGTATCCCTTCCTAAAAAACTAGCTTTATTTTTCTTATTTACTGCACAGCTAAGATGGTTGCTGCATAAATAATCAAAAGACTCTTTAAGTCCTGTGGCGTTACTCATGGTAGAACCCTGGTAATGCTAAGTCGGCCTGAGTTGTGGAGTGTTTTAGCAACTTGTGGATTCATTTTGTTTAAACTCTGACTGTTGTATTTAATGTTAGACATTACCTGAAACAGTGCAAACCTTTTTCTAGTAAAAATTGATTAGTGTTTTTTTTTCTATGAACTTGAAGGAGTTCCTGTGTGAATTTTAATGTAACAAAATTCAGTGTGCTTTTATTTTAAAAGCCTTCTTGCAAAAGTTTAATCTAAAACTAGTTACCAGATGTAGTGTTTCCTTTTACATGTTATAATAAAACCAGGAGTATGAAACCCCATTTTGTTTTCCAAGACAGGTTAATTTGAGAGTGTTTAATAATCGAAAAACCATCATTACTTAAACATTAGTAATTAAGCAAATTAACGAGCCCACAGTTGGTGGCAGTGACCATGAAAGTAGATTAACTTGAACTAGCCTTAGTCTTAACTTAGGACATCAATCTCTATCCCTGCTGGAGTAGAAATAGCTGTGCTTAGTTCGCGAAAGTAAAAACAGCCACTTTTCAAGTTATGACCTTTGCCAGAAAAACACCACACTAGCAGTTCTGTCTGAAGCACCTCCAGGACAGACAGCGCCGCTACACCCGTTGAGGGAGTTCAATTCCCGAGGAGAGAAGCTCAGTTTTTGATCAAAAGAGGTGAATGTGTTGAAGGAGGTCTTTTATTCGTTCCGGAGAGGGTGCAATCGTTGCTGATTGTAGGTCGAAGTAAGCTCCGTGGAACGTGAAAGAGTGACTGGGCAGGAGGCGTGACTTTGCATAGTTTATTCCGAAACCCAGATGGTTTAGTAGGGAGATGGTCTTGTCTTTGTTGAGTTCCAGAGTGTGGGGATCAGAGTTGTTGAGGGCCCAGTCGTCCAGGTAAGCACTGGCTTGAATTTGGTGTTAGTGTAGGTTTGCCAGTATTGGTTTGAGAATCATCGTGAATATTCTCGGGGCTGCATTTAGGCCGAAGGGAAGACAACGGAATTCGTAGACCTTTTGGTTGTAAATGAAGCAAAGAGGTGCGTGATCAATGGATGGATCGGGACGTGAAGGTAGGCATCTTCCAGATCGATTGAGACTGTCCAGTCGTTTGGTTTGAACGAAAGACGGATGGACTCGACAGTTTCCATCTTGAAATGATCGTTTTGGATAAATTTGTTGAGGGGTTTCATGTTGAAAATCAAGCGGGAGCCTGCTAACTTCTTTGGTCGGGTGAAAATGGAGCTGTAAAAGCCCGGGCCTGGCTTGTGGCATTCCCTTATTGCTTCTTTCCCCAGGAGTTCCGTGACTTCGAACGAAAGAGACAGTGTCGACGGTGGGGAGAATTCCCATGGCGGGTATGCTAAGAGTGGTAGGTTGGATAAGAACGTCGGACGAAAGCCATGTTTTATAATGGAAAGAACTTCCTTGTTTTTTGTTAGTGACTGCCAGGCTGGGAGAAAATGACGGAGTATTGCGCTGACTGGAAGGCAGGATGGACGGGAGGTGTCATTATTGGTTCTTGCGAAAGGAGCTCCTGCCCCCTGGTGATGAGTGGCGGCTTCGTCGATCGGGAGTTGCGGCTCGCTTCTGCTGGTTGCGATGGCCGGAGCGTGAGCGAGGCTGGTCCGTCCGAAAAGGCTGAGAGTTTCTCGCTGAAAGTGGGAATCGTTCGGACGGGAAGACTGTGCGGGGACCGCAGGTTTGTTCCATTCGTCCGAAGGCGGTCGAGGATTGTATTGCTTGTTCTTCAGAGATGAACGGTTAACAGGAGGAACATGTTTTTGTGGCTTGGGTTTCCTTGAGATGTCAAGATGTGGGGCGAGCGTCGGGATAAGACCTCGGAAAAGTGTCCGATTCATGAATGGGTTGGTTACGGAGACGGTGTTTCGTTGAAATATTTAAGTTGTTGGCGGATGAAAGAGCGATTTCCCGGAGGAGGAGAGTGTTATTAAAAAGGGCTCTGGTTGCCCAGTTGATGGGAGTGATAGGTAGCAAAACTTGCTTGCTGGAAGTGTTGCCTTATTAGGGACGAAAGGTTGGGTATCTCTCCAGGGCTTGCGTCCGCAGATAATTTCTCACACAGGGCGTTGACCGCAGTGTTGAGGACATCTGCTTGTGAAGCGACCCGTAGACTTAGGCGAAGACATTTGTCGTTGACGTAGAGGACGAAAGTTTGGATGTCAGCTTTCTTGGGGATTGTAAGGGCAGTGCCGAAATCCATCTTCACCTCGCTGCCTATGAATTCACATTCCGAGTAAGTTGCAAAATTGTTCGGGTTAGTAGCACCGTCACCTAGCAGGCGAAAGAAGCTGTTCTCACGGCCCGGACGAGGTGGTGGGGGTTCTGTATCGAGGACGAGGGGATCACCCTTGCCGAGCAGGGAGCCTTCATTACGGAGGAGACAAGTCAACAACGTGGTGGATTGGCCGAGGAGGTTGCTTGGTTTAGAATCTTTATCTCTAAGGGCAAAACCAAACCCTGTTTTTAGGCCACGGTTAATCACAAGAGCGTCAGCCAACTGAGAAGGTTTGAATAGGAAATAGTCGGGAACAGTTTCTTCAACAGTTTTCAGAAGCGAAGCGAGTGGGAGAGACTGCTCATCAACGGCTTTATCCGGGAAATGGATTCTTCTGCCGGACGAAAGCGGCATGGCGGGTGCCGGGACGCCGGGACCGTAAGAGGTGCCGGGCGTGGGGGCCGGGGGGGGGGGGGTCCGGGTGGAAGAGAAACCCTCGGACGAGACGGAGAGGTAGTCTTCCGTCTCTTCTGAGTGGCCCAAAGAGATATTGAGCCACGTTTGCGTGAGTCATGGCTGGAGATAGATGTAATCCAGTCTTGCGTGCGGGCGTGACGAGCAGAGGACGTGCAAGAGGGAGGCGGTATGGGGTTGTCTTGCATCTTTCGGACGGTGTCGTGAACTATGTCCCGGACTTCGCTACAGGTGATAGACTGTCTTGGCAGCCTATTGCGTGGTGTTCCCCCAGCAGAGTAACGACTCAGCTTAATGCAAGCACAGGAATGGACGTGTTTATTAGGCATCCAAGCATCCAATATAACAAGTGTCATGTGACACACTGATCATGTGTCACATCTATGGTGATCAGTACCAATCATAGTTACAGGTTACATGTATGGCACTCCTATTAGTGTATTAAACTAGGATGGGTTAACATAAGGAAACAAGTATAGCTAATTACTGTGGTGCCACAAGTGACGACACCACACTAACGACAGAGAAATAAAAAAACTGGAAAAAAAATTCCTAACTTCCTGAAACAAAAAGAAACAATTAGGTGTATTTTTTTTCTACGAACATTTATTTCTGTTGTGAGTCACTGCCTAACCTTAAGAAGAAGTTTTTTTTAATTTAAGAGAGCAAGGGAGCTATCAATGCGATTTCACAGTATACTAGCTTGACGTTTTTGAAAGCTAAAAAAAACTTAAATTAAACACTTGTAC
Source organism: Lithobius niger (assembly GCA_023313725.1). Taxonomy (NCBI): domain Eukaryota; kingdom Metazoa; phylum Arthropoda; class Chilopoda; order Lithobiomorpha; family Lithobiidae; genus Lithobius; species Lithobius niger. Next base: position 35,997 of record JAHWFP010264852.1, read on the forward strand.
AACTCAAGAGAAAAATATTTGAAGAATAGCCTGAGAATCGGTTGGCTATCTTAAATTTTACAGAGTTTACAATTTTGACATTTTACTTGCTTTATTTTTTAGCTATTTAACAGTTGCAATATTCAACAATTTTTTTAATAATGCTGCGATTTGAATTTTGTAGATTTTGAAACTTCAGGTCAAGAATTTTGCTGAATTTTGAAGAATATTTTTCAAGACGTTTGCAGCACTTCAGATATTATAACATCATGTGGCTACAGTTTAGTTGAATATCTTACATCTTAACTTTAGTGGCTTTACTTTGGCTCCATGCACACACACAAGTCGATGTTATGCCATGAAAATAAAAAACATACAAGATTAAAACCAAGGAATCTGTTTTCCTTACGAATAACAAGTTACAAACACATGTTTGTCTCACGACAACAATTAAAATTTACCTTGTCATTTCAGGGCACACATAACAATGTACTTACATTTTGGCCGCACGGCACAGTTTAAAAATAACCTTCTATTAGGTTAACGAACAACTAATTACAAACAAAAACGACAAGTGTGCCGTAAAAAAAGGGGTTATATGATTGAAGTTTCATTTTACTTGTTTAAATGTACACGGATAAAAGTTGGTGTTTTTTAATTGAAATAATCAAATGTACAGTTCAGAAAGTTGGATCTGTTTAAGTGCTGTTGTGCTTTACGTAACGTATATGATTGGTAAAGCACAACAGCACTTAAAGAGATGCAATTTTCTGAATTGTACATTTGATTATTTCAATTAAAAGTCACCAATTTTTATCCGTGTACATTAAACAAATAAAATGAAACTTCAATCATATAACCCTTTTTTTTACGGCACACTTGACGTTTTTTTTTTGTAATCCGTGTACCTTCTTTACGGCTATGGTGTCGCGCTATAGAGGTTTATGCATGCAGTCGATTGTTGCATGCACGAAGAAAGGATCTGGAGTTTGCTGAGTGGCATTGTTCCCTAAATACAATGGTTAAAACAATGTAAAACAATCAAATAATAGTCTAGGGTCCCGTAACTCCGGAATGGATCGACCAATTGAAAAAGTGGTCCCTGTAAGGTTGAAGCCCAGGAAAATTTCTGGCTCAGATCATGTTTCAGATTTTAGGTAGGTGCAGTAGTTTTTTCTGAAACCGTGTCAGCCAAGAAGAAGAACAACAACAAGTGAACAGTTTTCAAATTTACGTGTTGCTTCCTACGTTTACTCTTGCACGGAATTGCATAAAGGTTGGTGTAAAGTTTGGAAAAGTTGCTATCTATTATCTGGCCAAGTTTGGTCGAAATATATTGAAAAGAAATGGAGAAATTATTAGTTTTAGTTTTGCTGGAGAGAGGACTTCAATCATATATATGAATATGATACTACACAACGAAGTTACAGTTGCATTGGTGTGTTTTTAATTTACAAATTCAAACGGTCAGGTGCTTTGTTTAGTCGTTTATGACATCCTAAGTCCAGAGAACATTTTTTGGTTTCAGTTTCGGAAGCAACCTCTTGAACTGGAGAAATTACTTTCCGTTAGGATTTATGCTTGTTAACTGGTTTTGGAGTCTGCTGAATAGTGTCGGACTCTACTGCGCTATTATTAGTTTCCGAATTCTGCCTAAAGAGGGACGCGCTGTTGGGAGGAAACAAATCTTTTTCTACGACACATTCATCGGTGACATCGCCTACTGGCTTATCGGCGATTGGTTGAAGGGCAAGACTGTCATGTTTATGACGTCTGTCTGCTTTTGATTGGCTGGTGCCAGGTTGGGTGCGTGTGCACTCAGGTGACATTCCCTTTGACTTTGCCGGAGGCGTAAACAAACTGGAAGGACGGGAACCAATAGATTTCCTCGTACGGTAATTGGGCCTGACAACTACGTGGCTAGGCTTGACGATGGAAGAACGCCTATTTTCAGGGTGATTAACGGGTTGATTATTCATCATTGAATTCGCTGCTTTTTCTGCTGTGTTTGGCAAATTATCGGGACTTAGCTTAAACAACGGCTAGACAGGAATTACCACGTCTTCGATGTTAGTGATTTCTTCAACTCTCATTCGTAAGTGACATCTTGCCTTACGCACTACTACGTTAGTTTGTGTTAGGACATTATAGATTTCATGTGGTAATACGGCATTTACCGGGTAGTCATATCTTGTCGAACGTGAGGCTGAAGTTACGGTACCATACGGGCGTGTTTAATGCAAACTTAACCAACGTTTCATTTTGCCAACTAGCAATTTGTTTTTGTTGACGCTGTTTCACTTTCGCTATTGGATCCGGAAGCAATAAACCAAGTCGTGATTTAAACTCACGGTTAAAATAAAGTTTTGCTGCTGTTGCTTGAGTGGTAGTACTTAGCGTAATTCTACTGGATTCTATAAATGTGCTAATACTGTCTTGTATTCCGAGACCATCCCTTCTCGCAGCTTTATAGATATTCTTAAGTTCTTGACAAAAACTTCTGCTAGGCCATTTACCCAGGGCGAATAACTAGGCCCTGTTAGGTGACGAATACTCTTGGATTTTAGCTAATCTTGTAACAAACTCGAGCACCATTGAGGACCGTTGTCCGTAAGAAGTATGTCAATTAATCCGTATTGGGCAATGTGGGTATTCATAATACCTATTACTTTACCGGACGTGATGGTTTTCAGTTTGTGGACAAATGGAATTTTACTATGGGCGTCAACCATGATTAAAAACATGTAATTATCCACGGGGCCACAAAAATCGGCGTGAAAACGGGGATTAGGCTTGAGCGGGTACTCCCAGGTGTGTTTAGGACCTGGTGACTGGTTTTCCTTGAACACTTGGCAGTTTGCACAAGATTTTAACTTACGCTCGATCAATAGCGGCTTCCATAGAAGGCCACCAGATCTTCGCTTGTGCGAGACCTTTTAACTTAACAATTCCTAAATGGGATCTATGTATGGGAACTTTAAGCATTTGTTTCTGCAAGGCTGGGGGAATTATGACTCGGAATCCCCAAAATAATGTATCTAATTCGACAGTTATTTCAGTATGCCTAGTAAAGTATGGAAGTAAATCCTGGTCGTCACAATGACTGGGCCAGCCATGGTGAACGTATCTAAATACTTTGCATAGAATAGGATCCATTCGACTTTCAGCAACTAACGTTTCATTTAAAACTGGTAAGTTAGAAATGGTTTCTAGTGCTAATACGTTGTATTGCTCCTCAGCCTGTTCAAATTCCTCATCATTGGGGAGGGGGAGACATGACAACGCATCAGCCGTTACATTTTCCTTTCCAGGAATGTGCTGAAAATTATAGGAATACCCGTTCAGAAGGACTGCCCAACGCTGAACCCTCGCTGCTGCCATTTGGGGAATACCTTATTTGGGACCAAAAATCCAAAGAAGAGCCTTCCGGTCAGATTGAAGGATAAACTTTTGGCCATAAACGTATTCGTGAAATCTCTTCACCCCCCAAGCTTCACGGTCAAAATGGCTATAACCTTGTTCTGCCTTTGTTAATTTTCTGGAGGCAAAAGCTATTGGTCTGCTCTTACCATTAGACATTATATGCATCAGGCTAGAACCTATTCCATAAGAACTTGCGTCGCAGACAAGCTTAACCCTTTAAGGACGGGTGCGCCCGAATGCGCCCGCTCTATAATCATTGTTTACAGCTCTTCTACAAGTCATATCGAAAACTTCCAGCCAATTACAGTAAAATTTAAACTGGGATATGAAAGCCAGATCATTAAGGATAAAAATGACACAGGTTTCATTCCCTTACCTCAACTGGGTGAGAAGTTGCGGTTTTTTTTCTACAAGTCAGTTATAAGTTCTTAGCGAGCATGCAGTCCTTAAAGGGTTAAGCTTCTTTTTAGGGTCATAATGCACTAGTATCTTAAACTTAACAAAAAGTTCTTTTACTGTGTTTACTGCCTTGTCACAATCCTTCCCCCAGATCCATTTAACTTTGGGGCTTAACAGGCTGGTCACTGGGGCAAGAATATGTGCCAAGTTTGGGAGATACTTTGAATAGTGGTTTACGAATCCTAAGAAACTTTGTAACTCGTGTATGTTAGTGGGGTTAGGGGCGTTGGTAATGGCTTCAATAACCTCTGGCAGGGTGTGTAAACCTTCAGCGTTGATCATGTGACCAAGATACTTGAGTTCAGGCTGTGATAACTTGCATTTGTCAATACGAAGTTCAGCCCCCGCATCTTGGAGTGCAGTCAAAAGTTGGTTTAACAATTCGTCATGAGATTTACCTTTGCACTGACCAAAATGTCGTCATAAAACGGCATGCACTTGGGAATTTTGTTAGTGACTTGTGTCATAACGCGCTGGAATATTCCTGGACTTGAGGCCTAAAGGCACTCTAAGCCATCTGAAAAGTCCTAGTGGCGTGTTAATCTTTAAAGCAGCTTGAGACTACTTATCCAACTCAATTTGCAGGAACGCATCCTTCAGATCTATCAAACTAAAGGTATCACTGCCTGATAACTGACTAAATAACTCTGCGGCTGTGGGAACTGGGTAATGGTCAACTTATAGCTGAGGATTAACGGTGGTTTTGTAATCCCCTATGACACGTATGTCACCGTTCGGTTTATGAACTATGACCCGAGGGGTCGCCCATTCGGAAGTTTCCACAGCCTCCAGAGTACCCAGGCCAACAAGGCTCTTAATTTCCTGGTTAACTCGTTCTTTTAATGCAAGGGGGAACAGGGCGAACTCGGCGATAAAATGGTTTCGCATCAGCCTTTAACTGTATTTTGGCTTTGTAATTTTTGAATTTTCCAAAGCCAGGGCCACAAAGCTCTGGAAACCCCTCTTCAATCTCCTTAGTGTTAACCACAGATGGGTTTAACTTAACTTTTTTAACCTGTTTAACTTTAGTTTGGAGATCAAAAAAGGCATCGTTTCCTACTCGAAAGATAGAAATCCAATCTTTGCCAAATAAATTTGACTAATAGTGTTTGGAAACCATAGCATCGAAATGCTCGGTTTGGCCATTTACAGTTACTTCTAGGTTAACTAGAAACATGGCTAACTCCTCCCCTTCAGTGTACGAGTTTATAGAGTATGGGCTATTTAGTAATGGCACATTAGAAAAGTATTTGTTGTACCAGTCTATGGAGATGACTGTTCCATCTGCACCGGAATCTTGTTCCATCAGTAACACAATTCCGTTCAGAGTGGCTGGAATGTACCACTTAGCTATTTTCATTTGGTTAATGACTACTTTGTTAGTTTGAATTGGGTCTGAACCTTGTTCAGTTATGCTGCTCACTCCGATGGTATTATTTTGCAAGCGATAGTCCTCAACGGACTTTAATTCACTAGTTGAATCATCAAATTGGTTGTTAATGTCACTACCCTCAGTTTCAGACTCACTAAACTCGTTTTTGGTAAGCAGATTAACTTTTTTGCGGTAGCTGTATTTGTTTTTAGCCTTACTTTTGGGAGTAAAACTCTGGGTTGATTTTGAGTTTACTTTAGGTGCATCAGCACTAGGGCTTTTTCTACAGACTACCTTTAGGTGTCCTTTGGTGTGACACCGGCCACAGATGTAATCTTTGTATTTATATCTAGACTTTACATGGCCATCGTGTCCGCAGCAAAAACAAGTGATATCTGAACCGGATTTTGGTCGAAACTTAGGAGTTTTGTTTCTTTTAGTGACATAATTCACTGATTTGATGGTTGAACGAATTTCTGCTTGGTCTGCCTCTGCAGTTTCCAGGGACAGAGCAAGAGACACGGTTTCAGATAACTTAAAGTTTTCTTTAAAAGCTCCATTTGTATTCTCTCTGACAAAATTCCACCAATGAATCTATCCCGAATCATCTCACAATTAATGTTCTTAATTTTGTCAAAGTCACAATGTCTAGTTAGAAGTTTAAGAGCTGAAACATACTGATTTTACGATTCCTCAGACTTTTGAGCTCTTCTGAAGAATTTCATTCTTTCTGACACTACAGATGGAAGCTGCTCCAAATCATTTAGAATAGCTTTAACTAATTCATCATATGAAAAATCGGTAGGAACCTTAGGGAAAATAATGTTTAGAATTTTATCAAACATCAACCTTCCCACTGATGCCATTAAAATATCCAATTTATCTGCATCAGCAACTTTCTTTGCTCTAAAGAAATAATCTATACGTGTTGAGTATTTTTCGCACGTATCACATTCACTGTCAAACTCAACAAACAGGCTGGACGGTTTTGCCATATCGTCTCAGTCTGTAACTTAGCACTTAGACTAGAACTTAAGTCAATAATTTAAACAATTATATTATTAACTGCAACGTCAACTACGTCGTTTTGCAAAAGTAACGTCAGTAATGACGGCCACTACAGGTGGTACACAATTTCATCTGCAACTGACATACTTACGGCACAAGTAATAAGCTTTAACAAATTACTACAATTTCGCAAAATTAATTACTACCCAACTCGAGACTATAATTGAATTGCCAAACATCTAAGCCTAATTCCAAATTCATAGCCTACCTAATTTTACAATTTGCTTGCCCAAAAAGTTTCATAATTAGGATTTAACACCGTTATTTAATTTACTTCTCAAACAAAAAAGAACAACACCACCGGCTTAAGCAGCCTGCAAGACGAACAAGTTTCACTAAACTTAACTAGGTAATTAGCGTGATAATTTACCTCACAGCCAGACAGTGTAGACAAAAGGCACATCGCTATCCTAAGGCGCAATTTATTTGCGTTTATTATAGTAAGATATGTGAAACAGCCGACGCGTTGCATCGGGACACAAACCTTGTACAAATTGTGCATTAGCAAAGCAATTTCTCTCATTATTCTAGCAAATAAGGAACAAATTGTTTAACCACAATTAAACCATACCGGGCACTAAACTATTTTGCCTAAATAGTGGAATTGCCAACTCCCCAAATTGGAGCACTGCAGATGGTTGGCAGGGGGAATAATTGCATTAAATCTTAAATACTCCACTGGGGTGGCTCGTTGCCATTCTGGACTGTCTTGGTAGCCTATTGCGTGGTGTTCCCCCAGCAGAGTAACGACTTAAACAGGAATGGACGTGTTTATTAGGCATCCAAGTCTTTTTATAACAAGTGTCATGTGACACACTGATCATGTGCCACATCTACGGTGATCAGTACCAATCATAGTTACAGGTTACATGTATGGCACTCCTATTAGTGAATTAAACTAGGATGGGTTAACATAAGGAAACAAGTATAGCTAATTACTGAGGTGCCACAAGTGACGACACCACAGGCGATGCTTCGGCCTATGCGGGAAGAGTTGGATGAAAAATCCAAGGGCGAGTTGCGGGCGGGTGAGTGGGAAGCTGCCGTAGCACGCTGTAGAGATTTCTCAACATCGCGGTAGGTGTCTTTCGCTCTTTGGAAATCAGCCCGGAGAGACGTCAAGTCCATTGGTTTGGCAGGAGGGATGCGTTGACCTGGTTGCAAGGGAGAGTCCGAGAGGATGTTAATACTTGCAGGCAGAACTTCATTGAAGGAGACGGTAGGAATCGGACCGACGACAGCAAGATCGACGGCGGAGATCCAGCGATTGCCGAGGGCGAAAGCGGTTGCTTGCGGACGAAGGAAAGCATGAGAGGGAGCAGCGGGAGAAGCGGGAGCTTCAGATGCAGCGGCCATCATCGGGTAGAATCCAGTTTCGCTGCGAAAGTGGTGAACTTTGGCGCGAGGTGGCGTGGAGACACCTCTGGAAGAAAATGAAGTTTTTATAAGGGAGGACTGCCACGCACATGCGCAGTAAGGATATGCAAGCAGGCGCCTGCGTACCGGAAGAAACCTCCAGGGGAACATCACATTCGAGGAATGTAATGCTAAAATTATCATGTTAAGATGTTTTGGCAATAAAGAAACTAATATTTCAAAGGCTATGGACAACGGAACGCACGGGACTAACCGCGAAGTGCACAGCGGTACTACGTCCACGAGCAACGAATATCGAACAACAAACATCCGGTAAGAATGCAGTCGAATCGCGTCACCAGAATGATTTTCGCGTGCATTCACTAACATGACGGGAGGTTAAGCATCGACAATACCAAGGCACACCAGACTGCACCCACCCTGTCCTGGAGCGAGCAAGTTAAGCAATCGATTCGGATCGCAATATGAAGCGTCAGGGAGCGACAAAATTGAAACTTTTTTGGCCGTCACAGAAAATTAGTTCCAATTTAAACTTTTATATGTGTGGTCAATAAAAGCAATATCGGGACTGAACTGGGTGCCATGAAAATGAAGAGTGTATGTGATCGAATATGCAAAGAAATGTGGGTCAAGTTACAGATGGAATGAGCACGATATCGAGAATCAACATGTCAGGGCAGCGTTAGTAACACCAACTCACATGGACAAATGCACCCAAACCGAAGCAAACAATGAACAGTGGGGATGGTCTTCACAAGAAAAGCAATCAATCGTCAAAAGGAAAAATGTCATAATAACAAGCACTTCCCTTCAATCAGAATGCAATACGAATTACAAGCACTAAAATTAGAACCACCCAATGCGATCCCCCCCCTAAACCCCCCAAAAACAAGCTCGGTTGCACATTGTCTTTCATAGAATTGACACCGATCGTGGTGTGAAAAGCTGCTAGCACTGCATGCCTACTGAAAAAAAAAAGCGGTGCGACGCGAAAAAGCGCAAACAGGCAAACGATAGCGGAAATGGCTCCTTTCAACTATGACATTTTACGTGAAGTATAATCAACCAACCCATTTAGGAACAAGTGCAGATTACTTTATCAGATCATCAGACAGGAGAAAATGCAAACAAGATGAAACTGTTATTTTGGCCCCTTTTCAGCATGAAATTGATACATACACTACAACGTGACAAAAACGCAGTTGACGACGCTTGGATTTGGGAAATGTGGAGTCGTCACTTGTGTGCTCCACAATGGCAGCCATCAATTTCATGTCAATATGTTAACCCTACCAAGATACCCCTTTAACTACTAATAGGCTCTTCTATAATTATATATTGTATTAAGTTGCATCACATGACTTCCTGTTATAATTGTATTTAAAGAGAAGTAAACAGGAAGTTCGCTGTCTTATCAGCTGTAGCCTACACTCTGGTAGTCCGTGTGTTTATTACCATTGGTGCCCACGCTGGGCTAAGGTGTGTCCCCGCCCAGGACATCACAGTTGGCGACGAGGGCGGTACCTTTGGTAATCTTTAAAAACTTAAGCTTAAACTGATAGGTCTTCAACCACATCTTTGCTCCATATTTGTGGTAAGTTGCAAATTTTTTTCATTTTGGCAATGAAAATTAGTGCTCTGAATTCCTATCAGAGTTTAAACTTTTTCAAACAGTGTTATTTTGACGTGGTAGTGCTGTGTGGTACGAAATGATAATAGTTAAATTTAGTACCTTAACAACTAGAACCGAAGTGGGCAATTGGATTTATTATGGTTAATTTTACCTTGGCAGTGTTCTAGAGCGACGCACTGGCGTGTCCGCACAGGCAGTACTATAAACCTGAAGGTTCGAAAAATGCGCTGCTAAATTAACCCTTGTAAATTCGATTGTGCCATTGCCCATATTCGGGCTAGTGTGTGCCGGTGTAAAATTTAACACCGTAGGTTTATGCTCAAACTTAGTGAAATCTGGTCTGTGCTGAGGCTTAGGCCAGAAGTGTTGTTTTGTAAAACGTTGCAAATGGTGAACGTAAAACATTTTTTCAAAGCCTAGTCCCTTTAAATTTAACTTGTAGGCAGTTAATTTATACAACTAGGTAGGCTACAGTCAAGCTTGATTTATTTCTGTGTTTAAATAAGTGACCGGTAGTCTTGAGTGCTCCAGTTTAATCCTTGCATGTTAAACAGGATTGTAATTAAATTTAATTAAATTTAATTTTGTAGGCTTATGCCAAAGACAGGTGTCGGTAGCAAACCACCTGTAACTGCTAAAGTTAGCAGTGAAAGTGAAACTGAAAATAATTCAGTAGTGAACGCAAGCGTTAATGAAGCTAGTTCTAATTTAAATCTAAATTTTGAATCTAGTGATAGTGAAGACGACGTCAACATGGGTTCGTCTAAAACCGCTGGTTTATTTTCGGAATTCGATTGCGAGTCTGACACATGGGAGAAATACTCCAGCCGAATTCGTTACTTTTTTTTAGCTAAAGAAATACCAGCAACCAAGCAAGTTAATTTTCTAATGGCATCTGTGGGCCAGAAAATGTTTGATAGAATTCTTAATATCCTCTCACCTGATTTGCCCGACTCATTAACATTTGATGAGCTCGTTAAAAAAGTTTTAGACGACATTGAGCCAGTGCCCTCAGTGGTATCTGAGCGTGTTAAATTCTTTAGAAGATCGCAAAAATCGGATGAGAGTATTGGGGAATATTTAGCTGCCTTAAAGCTAATGACGAAGTATTGTGACTTCGCAAAAATTAAGGACATTAACAGCGAAATGATTAGGGATCGCCTAATTGGGGGGATCCAATCAGAAGTCATTCAACGCGAGTTGTTGAAGCAGACTCTGGATTTAAAGGCTACAACATCCTTAGCTTTATCCTTAGAATCTGCTGAAACAGACCAAAGCGTTTTGAGAAGCCATTCTAGAGCTGTTAATTACGTAGCTAAAAAATCGGGCAAAACATCTAGTAGGCCTAAATCCACTAAGGATTTCATTTGCTATTGTTGCGGCAAAAATGGCCACGTGAAAACACGTTGTAAATATCGAGACTATACATGTGGCCGTTGCCACACTGTCGGCCATTTAAAAGCCGTGTGCCGAAAAGCTAGTCATTCGAATAGAACTTTAAAATCACTCGACCACCCTAAAGCAAGTTCTAGCACAAATTTTAAGGCTAGGCCGAACACAAAACAAAAGCATAGCTACAAAAAACGCGTCAACAAACTCGAACGCGATAGCGAAAGTGATAGTGAAGAAGTCCAGGATGTTGAAGCCGAAAATTCAGAGTCTGGTTCCGGGTCTGATAACGATTCAGACAACGACTATCTTGTACTGAAAAATAATACTCTTGGACTGAGTCAGGCTGCGGACCAGATTTCAATTCCCCTACAAACCAACAAAATAATAGTAGTAGTTAATTCTATGAAAATCCATAAATGGAAAATGCCAGTCTGCCTAAATGGTGTCAAGCTAGAAATGGAACTTGATTCCGGGGCAGATGCATCCATTATCCCTATTGAGTGGCATCAAAAATATTTTGCGGACTGTCCTTTAAAACTCAGTCCGTACTCGATACACTCATACACTGACGGAATTGAGAACACGATTTACACTGTAAGTCTGAAGGTTGAAGTTCAAGGTCAAATCGAACATTTGGATGCTTTAGTTTCAAAATTATATAAACCTGCATTAATGGAAAAGGATTGGCTTTCTATTTTTCGAGTTAATTTCCATCCTTTTTACGACCTACAAACGAAAGTGAAACCTAAGAAAAGTGTTAAGAAAATTAAAACTAGCATTACGCCAGTTGACACTTCCGAAATAGTGAAGGGTTTCCCGGAGCTATTTTCTGAAGGCATGGGTAAGTTTAAGAATTTTAAAGCCAAAATTCATTTAAAACCTGATGCCAAGCCTGTGTACAGTCGTGTAAGACCGGTTCCGTTAGCACGTAAAGAAAAGGTTAACCAAGAAATTCGTAGATTGGTTGGCCTTGGAATTCTAGAGCCTGTGGAAACTTCTCAGTGGTCTACGCCGATCGTCATAGTTCACAAAGCGGATGGTCAAATCCGAGTGATTGGTGATTATAAAACCACCGTGAACCCTCAACTCGAAGTCGACCACTATCCAGTTCCCACGGCCGCAGAATTATTCAGTGAATTAGCAGGCAGTGACACTTTTTCCCTTATCGATCTTAAGGATGCATTTCTGCAAATTGAACTCGACAAAGAGTCACAAGAAGCTTTGACAATAAATACACCCCTGGGTTTGTTTAGATGGCTTCGTGTACCCCTGGGCCTGGCGTCCAGTCCTGGAATTTTCCAGAGGGTAATGACTCAAGTCACCAGTAAAATCCCCAAATGTCTCCCGTTTTATGATGACATCCTGGTGAGCGGGAAGGGGGGTGAGCATGACGAATCGTTAAATAAACTGTTAAATGCTTTACAAGATGCAGGAGCCAAACTTAGGATCGAGAAGTGCAAACTGTCGCGGCCTGAATTAAAATATTTAGGCCACATGATAAATGCAGAAGGCTTGCATACACTCCCTGAGGTTATCGAAGCAGTCACAAACGCTCCTAACCCAACATGTATTCAAGAGCTACAGAGCTTTCTGGGTTTTGTAAACCATTACTCAAAATATCTACCAAATCTCGCTCATATTCTGTCACCAGTAACACGTTTGTTAAGCCCAAGTGTGAAGTGGGTTTGGGGGGCAGAATGCGACCGAGCCGTGAGTAAAGTAAAAGAATTATTTCTTAAATCAAAAGTTCTGGTTCATTACGATCCGAGATTAAAGCTCAAACTCGTTTGTGACGGCTCACCCTACGGAATAGGCTCGTGCCTGATGCATGTCATGAAAAACGGTGAATCACGGCCGATAGCTTTCGCTTCACGTAAACTCACTCAAGCGGAAAGAGGCTACTCGCATTTTGACCGGGAAGCGCTCAGCGTGGCTTGGGGAGTGAAACGGTTTCATGAATACGTTTATGGTCAGCGATTCATACTGCAGTCTGATCAGAAGGCTTTAGTTTGGATTTTTGGCCCTAAAAAAGGAATACCGCAGATGGCAGCCGCCAGGGTTCAGCGTTGGGCAGTGATGCTTAATGCTTACGATTACGAATTCCAACACATTCCCGGTAAACTTAATTTGACGGCAGACGCTTTATCGCGCCTTCCCCTCCAAATACCGAGGAATTCGAGAAAGCAGAAGAGCAGTATAATATTCTTGCTTTAGAAACTATTTCTAATCTTCCAGTTTTAAACGAGACACTCGTTCTTGAAAGTAAACGTGATAAAATCCTTTCAAAAGTTTATCGTTATGTGAACCATGGTTGGCCTGACAAATGCGAAATTCCCGATCTGTTACCGTACTTCACACGTCGTGCTGAAATCTCTGTCGAAAACGAAACCTTATTTTGGGGGTATAGAGTCCTGGTGCCGACGGCCTTGCGGAGACAAATCTTGAAAGATCTACATAGTGCTCACTTAGGCATAGTTAAATTGAAAAGTTTAGCTAGACAAAAAGTCTGGTGGCCTAAGATTGACTCTGACATTGAAAATAAAGTCCAATCGTGCCAAAATTGTCAAGAGTATAAAGATACTCAAACGTCAGGTCCTAAGCATACGTGGGAATATCCACTAAAACCAAACAATCGCTTACACGCTGATTTTTTGGGCCCGATGGACAATTACATGTTTTTCATTCTTGTAGACGCACATTCAAAAATTCCTTTTGTGCATAAAATGAAGTCAACAACGTCCGCGCGTGTCATTGACGTTTTAAACAATCATATAGCTTTATATGGTTTAATGGACAGCTTAGTTACGGACAATGCTGCCCAATTTTTGTCAGCAGAATTCCAAAGTTGGTTAAAATCCAACGGAATTAGGCACATGACCGGGCCAAGTTTTGCGCCTTGGACCAACGGTTTGGCTGAGGTATACGTCCGTAATTTCAAGAGAGTCTACAAGGCCGCGCGGCGACAGGGGTCTACTATTCAAGAGAGTATAAATTCTTACTTGTTATCAGCACGAATCACTATCTCCGCTACCACGCAAGCAACACCCGGAAAATTATATTTTAACCGAGAATTAAAGTCTCGGCTGGATTTATTGTTTCCTGACCCTATTGCAGCCGTACGCCGTAAACAATTAAAACAAGTACAGAGCACCCACCATCGTGAGTTGAAAACGTATCAAATAGGTGAAAAGGTTTGGTATCGTGACTTTTCAACGACAAATGATAGGCTATGGTCAGTCGGTATGGTTAACCAAAAATGTGAAAATCAGTCCTATACTATCGTTGATACTAACGGTAATACGATTCGCAAACATCGCGAACAGCTAAGGTTACATACCGCGGAAAATGATTATCCAGAACAGCCTCCAAACGCACTTGTTTCGACGGCGAAAAGCAGTAATTCTTTCGTGAATAATAATGAGCAACATCACTCAAATTTCAAACGCATGTCTTTTGGCGGCAAACAACGTGAAAAGCCAAGTTTCGCTGACGTAGTTCCTGAGCGTCGATCGCTCGGCCAATCCAGAAAGTCAATTTCCGTTACTGAGGGAAAAATTCCACCAATCGAACAGCTTGCAAAATCACCTGAGAATTTACATCGCAAGTCACCAGGTGGCAGGAAATCCCCAGCGAAATTACCACACACACACGAAGTGGATGAGTCTGCTAACGTAAATAACCAATCACCTTTGGCTACTACCAGCGCCCCTCTTGAAGGAAATTCTAAGCCAGAAAGGTCGCAATCTCCATCGATTATTACGTCACCGTCCACTAAGCAATCACCACCGAAGCCAGGTCATGCTAACAAAAAAGCGAAACCGAGTCCGAATAAACGCAAAGTTGTGCTATCACCAACACAGGTTGACATTGCAGCGCAGCTTCAAAATGCTCAACGTTCAAAGAGACTGCGTAGAGCTCCAGACAAGCTCAATTTGTAGTTTTTTTTTTTGGCAAAATTACCATTTGGCTACAACTTCTTCGTTTTTGTTGTTGTAATCCGTTATATGTGAATTAAATGATAATTCTTTTTAAACTGTAGCGAGTAACGCTAAAACGTTTTGTCCCCTAGTTGTTCGTGCAGAGAATCGGCTCTGTTAATTTTAAAAATGTCCACCTTTAAAATTAGGTAAAAATGTAAGTGTATTTCGTTGTTCGTGTGAAAAATTGATTTCACGATTTTATCCTCTTTGTATCTTTTTTGTCTTTTCATGTACATAAATACTTCCGACATCGGAACAAAAAATTGCTTGGAGCCGCAATTCACACTCCGGTGAAGCCTAATCCAGATGTTTGTCCACAGCAACGCTGTAGCGTTTCAGCTGCAGAAATGGTTGCTGCAAAAAGAATATTAACCAAAAAAAAAGGCTACGAAAATTAAAACAACAACATTGAAATTTATTGTAAAAATTGCTCCAGAAAGCAAAACAGAAATTTAAAACTGGCAAGTTTTCAGCCAGTTTATTAATGTTTAATTTTTTGCTTAATCATGTACATCTTCAGTTCTTTATTTTTGTAAAACAGCTTTCAAAAATAGTGTTTAGTTTTTCCTCGAAAGCGAAAAATTATGTATCTTTCTTTAAAAATAGGTAGTGCACTAAAAAATACATCTTGCCTTCGTAATCATGATTTTATTTCCAGCTAGGCTTAGATTATTTTTTTTTCTGTTTTTTTTTTTCGCTCGCTGCATTGTGGAGTCGTCACTTGTGTGCTCCACAATGGCAGCCATCAATTTCATGTCAATATGTTAACCCTACCAAGATACCCCTTTAACTACTAATAGGCTCTTCTATAATTATATATTGTATTAAGTTGCATCACATGACTTCCTGTTATAATTGTATTTAAAGAGAAGTAAACAGGAAGTTCGCTGTCTTATCAGCTGTAGCCTACACTCTGGTAGTCCGTGTGTTTATTACCATTGGTGCCCACGCTGGGCTAAGGTGTGTCCCCGCCCAGGACATCACAGGAAATGAGGCCAATGACGTTTGTCGAATTGAGGTGTGTAATTCGTTGGAAAAAAGAAAACAAACGATCAAGAAGCGATCGTCATTAACTGCAATCACAAATGTGTAACAATCAAAACCGTAGTTTTTTTTTTAATCGGAGGCCAAATAGGTAACCTCTCGACACGTTTAATTTTGAAACGATTCATTATGCCGTGATATTAAAAATAATGTTGTAATCAACCAATGCTACCTAATATCTAATAATAACAAGTTGTAAATATATTGTATTTGGCTTAATCCTTTAATTTATACCGATATATCGGTAACCGGTATCGGTATCTACCAATACTCTTATCGATCACTGATCTTGCTCCTTTTAATCCAACTTGTATTATACAACATTTATTTGGCAATTAAATTAATAAATAAATTAGATTCGCTAAGCATCCCTGCTTAGCTCAGTTCAGCCTCAGCCTTGCACATCAGGCAAGCTGCCTGATCCAGCTATCCAGATACTTCTTAAAGATCAGAGCATTACCTCCATGCTAATATTAGAACTAGTTCGAGACCCAACTTGTTTCTGCTCTACCTTACTATTGGAGCAATTAGCTGCTGGGGTATATAAAGGCCCACCTGCTAGAGCAGCTCTCTCACTCCAGACCACTCAGATGCAGAGAGGTTGCCTGCCACAGAACTCCTGACTCTAGGACCTGACAACAGTTATAAGCTAAGTAGAACTCTGATTTATGAATTGAATTCATGTTAAACTTAGGAAAGTTAGCCTAGCTCATTTGATTAAGATCCAGGCCTAACTTTGGCAAGGACGCCCCCAGTAACGACAATAGCATTAGCTAAGAGTGCTTTAACTTAGGATAAGAGGGAACCAAACTAAACCCTAACCCTGCACTTGACTTTGAATAAATCTAGTTTAATTAAACCTGAAACAACTTGTGTGGGCTCCCTACTTTTGCTTGCCATTGTTGTGATATCGTGTGATATTTGTTGCTGTTAATAATTAATCGGCCAGTGTAAGCTGTATAAGCTGTTTAGCTTACACACTGGAAACCCGCCACTTTTCCGATAATTAGGGGAAAGTGCGAGGTTTAGTTTAGATTCGAATTTTAAAAGCTCACGCCCAATTCATTTGTTAGCAGCAGATATCACGTCGAGAAAAAAAAAAGTTGAAAAGGCAAGCGAAAGGGGACTAAATTGTGAAAAAAAAAGTGTAAACTAAATAACAAGGTTGCATAGTGGCTATTGACATACTAAGCCATAGAAATAATAATAGGCTAACAATTTTTTTTTAATTGTTGTTGCTTACGCACGAATTTTTTTTTGGTTTGTTTGTTTCAATATATAAGCCATGGTTAAGACTAGAAAATCTGCTTCTAGTGGTGGTTTAGTCAGAATTCCTGTCTAGAAATAAGCTAAAACACTCGACTAGGGGAAGGCTTATTAAAGCAAACCCTCGTTTAATTGAATCTGAAAATTTAAATGTTGTTTCTCAGACTGGGTTACGGTCCTTATCTCGGCAAGGACAAGTGCGGCAACGCACGCCGTCAATTGCACGTAGAGCACCGGCACGCGAGCAAGCCAGGTGCCGTAGCAAAACCAAGGTCACGAGGCAGCAGTCACAGAGCTTCTCTCGCGAGCAAGCACAGGTGGATTCCGATAATGAATCAGCTGTTCATTCTGACAATAGAGCAGCCAGTGTTTCGCCAGATAGGCGTAGTAATAATAGTTTTGTTTCCTCTCGTCGTAATTCTCTTCATGATTTTAATAATGAAAGGCCTGTTAATGTTCCATTTGTTTTGGCTCATGACATGCCTCAACACGACGAGCAGTTTGCTCACTCTCGTGACTTGCGTAGTGATGCTGGTCGCAGTCGGCGTTCATTCCGAGAAACGATGACGTCATCACCCATTCATACGCCACCGGAAACCCCCTTGGTTGGGAGTAGGTCAACAGGTCCAGACTCGCTTCGTGCAGAGCGTGATCGTTTACGACACATAAACAATAATCACATTGAAGCTTTGCGTAATATAGTTGACAGTTTGCAAACTAGACAATTAAATAATTATGGTAATAATAACAGCACACGTCTTTGGGAAGACGTACGAAATGCTAAGAAAAATTTAACTTCTCTTTCTGGTGAAGATGGTACCGATGTTTTCACATTTTTGCTCCTGACAGATAATCTTAGGAAAATTGATAAGAATCTTCCTGACTGTGAATTGATAGCAGCCGCTACAAACAGATGTAAAGGGCGAGCTGCCAGATTTTTAGCATCAAGCTCGATCGCTTCTAAGCAAACCAACTGGGCTTCTTTTAAGTCGATTTTAATAGAAAGGTTTGGTGCTGGAGGTAAAGAAGTAACTAGAACTAATTTTCACAGGGCTAGAATGTTGCCTGGTGAGGACATTGAAAAAATTCGCAGATAGGTTAGAAATAATGGCAGCCGAAATTTGGATGGTTCAGCCATCTGATGATGATTTTGAAAGAGCACTTACGGAAAGATCACGTGACGAGGGGTTACGTTGTACTTTTCGTGCAGCTATGCCCGACATTTTGGAAACTTATTTAGCAAGTATTTGACCTAAAACGTGGGAGGACATGCTACATAAGACTTTGAAGCGCCAAACGGAGATTAATGAAAGAAATCAGTACAGCCAAAATCAGCAGCATGCTAAAGTTTCGTCAAATGCAATCTCGCCTCTCGACAAAACAGCAACAGTGGCGGCAGCAGACCTACCTAAGGTTTTGCAGGAACTTGAACGAAAAAATAAGGAAATTAAAAATATTAGGCTTCGTGATTCATTAGGAGAAGCCAGGGTTTCTGCAGTACAGCAGGAAACAAGGAACAGCGTAATTGTTTCCGGTGTTTCGGCAAATTTCACCTCAGCAAAAACTGCAGAACTACAGACAGTAAATTGAAGCAGTTAAGACTGCAAACGCAAAACGTTTGGCTGCCGAAGGGAAGCCACTTCCACAAAGAAGCACCTTTAACAAGAAAAGTATGGGAAATAATCGCCAAGGCAATAATAATATTGGTACTAGAGACGATTCACAACTGAATTTGGCTCAGTATAATCGTCAACGTATGACTAACTCCGACACGAAACCCTATCAAGGTCAAGTGAATCGAAGCTCACAGCAGTCAAAAAACTAGTTGACAGTTCGAAGGGAAACAGGTACTTCGAGCTGGCTGGCTACTCTAACGCAAATGAAATTCCGACTTGCGTTATGAATACCGTAAATCCTGACTATAATGCAGACACAAAATCATCTATTAGAGAAGAGACAAATGTTTTATTTAAGAAGATAAGAATTCATTCTACACTCGACGCCGCAGGCCTACTTCTCGATTTGTATTCGAAAGTAGACTGGCACCAGCAGAAATTAGCGCCCAAAGACAGAACGCTTACCTTGCCCAGGCTTGCAGCTTATTTTGGTGCTATTCCAGAAAAATATGTGGCTCCATCTCTTCACGCCAACGTTCATTTGGAAAAGACTTTCACACGCATCCTGAAGGAAGTCAATACTGCTTATAATTTGTCTTGTGATTCAGCCATTCTTATTTTATTTGAAGACGGTGCTGACTCTACAAACTTTCACTCTGCAGTAAAGACTAATAATCCGATCGTTTTAGAATTGATTGGCGAGGAGCGATTAATTGAATTCCGTAGCATCTCTGACTCAAATGAGCGCAAATCTCATCTGCTTTCAGCAGGTGAATCAATTTTAATTTCAGATAGAAATCAATCGGAATGGAAGCTACGCATTCCTTTGTTGGCTAAAATTACTGCACCTACAATATGTTTGATATATTGGGATAACACGTCTAACCCAACTGTCGTCACTGAACAGAAAACGTGCGAACCGACAAGCAAAACGCAAAATCTTGCTCGCTCGGAAATCACAGCAGCAGATCGGAGCGATGCCACACCAGCTCCATCCAGCGGCTGAAATAGACACTAATGGTCTTTCAGACATGTTGGCTCACGTCTCGTTGACAGACACAGACGACGCATCGGAGAAAGTTTTGGTAAATTGCTTAGGCTATAACGCTAAAGCAGCGCACCCAAGACCTCACCTAATTTTTAAATTTGGGCATTTTAGCAAATTAGGATTATTGGACTCAGGTGCAGGAATTTCCTTAATTGAAACATCCACAGCTGAAGAATTATTAAACGATTATCATATAAAATGCAGCGTAGCTACAACACAAACACCTACAGCTTTGATAGGCGTTGGTGGAACTAAGACATCATTAAACCGAATTTTGACCACCGAAATAAGTAAATGTGGATTTTCTAGGGAACAAAAATTTAGAATCGTTCCTAATGGCAGTTTTGGATCAATCCACATTTTATTGGGTTATGATTTCTTATAACAACAACCCGATTTAGTGAAGTTAAACTGTTCAGACTAGATTTTGGAAATCGGTAAACTAAAATTTAGGCTTTCCCCATCGCCATTTGATGCATGGGAGGCTTATAATCAAAATAGAGAAATTATAAATTTCAAACAGTATGAAGTTTCATACAAACACACAGCAACAATCCATGTTTCGTCCGACGCAGACACAGTCTCAATGGAATGCCACACCTCATGAATTTTATGAAGAAATTCCCGTATCTTTATTTAAGGATACTGTACTGCCTAGCTATTCTGAGACAACTATAACTGGAACTTTGCATATTGCATATCCTGAAATACAAAGTGGCGCATTTATTCCCGAATGTAAACCAGATTTGTTGATTTGCTTGGCTAGATGTCTAGTCAATACGTCGCCTACCGGATTGATACCGATAATGGTCATTAACGCATCTAGCGAAGACATATTTTTGCTTTCGGGTATGATTCTTGGTCATTACACAACTGTCGAAGTCGAGTATGATTGCCAGGACGACGAAGAAATTCCGATTAATACTGCCAACTCGGTAATTCAGCCAAATGCCACTCAAACCAAGTCAGTCACGCTTAGCACTCCCGTTTCTACACCAGGGCCCAGCGAGATAGCTCAACATTATCACAAAACTGGAGCAAGCAACTCGATCCCGTTAGGGATAAGCGAAACAGAATCTGTCTCATGCCTTACAAGTGCTCAAGATTCAGAGCCAGTTGAGGTAGCTCGCGGCTTTTCCAAAGCTATTTCCGGCTCTCCCGAGCAAGTCCAGACAAAGCCTATCGAGATATCACAACCGAATGCAGAGGCCAGCGCTGACTCTATCAACAGACCAAGGCCATCGCCAAAGTCACAATCCGAGATAGAAAATGATTGGGACAAGTTGAAATTTAAATTTTCATTTCCGGATTTAACTGAAGAAGAAAGGGCAGAATTTCTTGAAATGTTAAGGACACATACAGATGCATTTAGCAAAGACGAATTTGACCTTGGGACTTATGAGCCATACGAAGTAGACATACAAACAGGGAGTGCAGCGCCAGTTCGACCAAAAATGTACAGAGTTTCCTTTTCATCAAAGGGAATTGTTGGATAAATACCTAGATGGTTTATTAAAGATTGGTGTCTAAAAGAATGTAAATCTGCTTGGCTCAGCCCTTGCGTACTTATAAAAAGAAGGACTGAGGGATATCGAGTAGTCATTGACTTACGCGGGTTGAACGCCGTTACCAAAAATGTATCAGTACCCTTACCAGTGATCAGTGAGGCACTGGCTAATTTACACGGAGCTAAATACTTTTCCAAGTTGGATTTTCGTATGGGATTTTTTTCAGCTCAAACTAGCTATATCATCCATGGAAAAGACGGGGTTTCAAGGATCTAGGATGACATATTATTTTAAAAAATTACCGATGGGACTCAAAGTAGCTCCTGCGCATTTTCAATTCTGCGCTCAGCAGATTTTCGCAGAGATTTTAGGCGGCTACTGTACCATTTATTTGGACGATATTCGTTAAATTTCACAGACTTCCGTACACATCTGCTACATGTGGAGAGAGCCCTAGGCCTCGTAGAGAAATCTAAGACGAAACTTACCCGAAAAGTGTATTTTTGCAGTCAAAAAAGTGAAATTTCTTGGCTTCGTTGTGAGCTAAGATGGAGTACAACCAGACAGGGACAAAATCAAAGCAATGGAGCTTTTTCCTCAGCCTAGGAATGTTAAAGAAGTCCGTCGATTCATGGGGATGTGCGGATTTTTTCGAAGGCACATCGCTCAGTTCTCAGCTTTCTCAGTTTGCCTTACAAAACTGACGAAAAAGAACGCAAAATTCATTTGGGATAAGGAAGCAGATGATGCTTTCAAGGGTTTGAAGGAAGCAATGGTTAATGCTGCCACCTTGAAACACCCGGATTTCTCCCAACCCTTTTTCGTAGAGGTGGATGGTTCGGATATTTCTTTAGGAGGCTGCCTTACACAGATGCATGGAGGCATAGCCTACCCTCTCGCCTACACCTCCAGGACTCTAACACCAACTGAGAGAAAGGAAAGCACTACTGTGAAGGAGATCCTGGCAGCCGTACATGCAATAGAAACATTCAGGACTTACCTACTAGGAAAAACGTTTTTTTTGTCCTCAGACCACATGGCCCTAATTTTTTTATACAATAGCACTGGCTTGTCACCCAAGCTGGAACGTATCCTTATCAGATTAAGGGAGTACGATTTCATTATTCGCCATAGACCAGGCAAGCTGTTACCAGTAAGCGACGCACTCTCACGTATAGAGATTCCAGTCTGCATTTTAGACTCACAGTATCCTGACTGGACTCGCTCTCAAATAGTAGCCGAGCAGAGGGCAGACGAGTATTTTGGCAAGGTATTTGAGACCATTAAGAATCAAGACTCAGCTGACGTCATCGACGCTAGTAATAAGCGTAACATTTTCTATAAGGATTTTGACGGCATGCTGTATCGAATATGGGCAAAAGACCCAACACAAGGACGGATGGAAGAAATTGCTCAAATCTGCATTCCTGAAAGTTTAGTTACTCACTGCATTCGTGACTATCATTCTGCCCCCGCAGCTGGGCACAGAGCGGCTAAAAGCACCCTGAAACTAGTACAGTTACACTGTTTTTGGCCAACCATGGTGGAAGACATCGATTACTATGTCAAAACATATTTAATCTGTCAGCAGTTCAATAGGCCAAACAAGCATCATAAGGCCACCCTGCGAGCATTCAAGCCCCTGCAAAGGCGAGGCGACAGCTGGTCAATGGATCTAATTGGGAGGCTGAATGAAAGCAATCAAGGAAATTTGTACGTGATGATGCTGGTGGATGATTTCTCCAGATTTGTCATTGCCTTTGGGATTCCAAACAAAAGGGCAGAAACAATCGGTCGTAAGCTATACACAAAGCTTTTCGCTCGGTTCTCTCCATGTAGGACTTTGCGGAGCGACCTAGGTTCCGAATTCGCAAATAAGGTGTGTGCCTCTCTGAGCACATTGTTTAATGTTAGACAGATCAATTTTACAGTCAACACTTCTTGGACAGGAGGTGGCGTGGAGATTTGTAACAAATCTATACAGACAGTCTTGCATAAGATTGTAGCTGACAATCCTCACGATTGGGACGAGGTCTCCCTGCAGCTTGCATAGCTCTGAATTATACACCGCACAGTGCCACACTTTTATCACCATTTTATTTGCACTTCGGCCGAGAATTCAGGATTCCTAGCACCCTCGTATTCGAACCGGCCAGGAAAATTTATAACAGTGACGATACGGTCATCAGGCTGGAAAACCGACTTCAAAATGCTTTTGAAGTAGTTCGCAAACATAACGCAATAGCAACACAAAAATATCTGAATTTTTACAACAAGCCCATACCCGTTCCTTACAAATGATTACATAGTCATTAAGGACTTCGTCAAGATTGCAGAAATTTCTGAGAAATTGCTTAAAGTTTGGAGCGGACCTTACAGGATTATGGAATTTGTAAATCCTGTAATCATACGAGCAGTCCATTATCTGGATCCTTTCAAAATAGTAAGGATTCATGTTAATCATTGTCGGCCATTTATTCTGAGGTCCAGAAATCCGATCCAAACTTTCAACACTCCAGACGACCTGGAACAGGCTGAAATCATTAATGGCAAACTGAACGAATCCGAACAGCAGTTACGTGATTTTATCACAAAACTCCATGAAGATCCGACTGATCCCCAGTTTTCAGACCGATAGCTAGCGACACCCAACGAGTGTCCCCGTCAACAGGCTATGAGCAGAAAGGTATAAAGCATAAGAATTATGATCTTCATACCTCCCGGCTTCAAAAGCGAATCAGATTGGAAGAACAGCAGAGATTGAGACCAACACACGATTATTGCACTAGATCGAGTACAAACACTCCTGAAATAAGATTGAAACGTAATCTCGAGCAAGCACGTGCACACGACTAATAGACAAGGCCAATTGAAACATCTCAAATCTGAAACTTTGCATTAGACTGAAACATATTTTTCGGAATCGAAAATTTGGATTTCAATGCAGATAAAAGTTGTCATTTAACGAATCCAATTACCGTAAATCGCCTATTAAACGCCCATGGGCGGCTAAAACTAATTTGATAAAAAAGTGGAGGGGGCGTTAACAAGGCTAAAACAAAATTTCTGACCTTAACATATTTTTTGGGGTGGCCGTTTAGGCCTAAATCCATCACGGTAAAGTTGATTATTCACGTGCGTAGTTTGGGTTCAATCTAGCATTAACACAATCTTTTTTTTTTTTAGTGAATCGGAAAATTTATTAAAAGTTTACCGAAATCAACGTTTTATCTCTTTAAATCTTGGTTGTTCTGCAGCAAAATTACAAAAATATTCATAAATTTAACAAAATCAACATTTAATCCAACACGATTCACGGGAGCATTCGTAATCACGGAAAAGTCGGCAAGATTAGGCCTACGCGATCGATCATTGATGTGCGTAATATGGATTCCGTCTAGTGAAAACTCTTTACCTTTTTCCCATTTATTCTCAAATTTAGTTTATTAGATCGTCCTCCTTCCAATATCTAATATAATTCAAAGTTAAAACTAATTTTTAACCTTCAAACACACAAACCTCCAAAACAGACAACGTGATTCACCACTAGAAAACGCGTGCGTTGACATTTATCACCATAGAGTTCTATATTGTCGTCCAAGACGGAAGTTCCGGCGGAAATAGACGCGAAGGTCTGGACCAGTGGAGCCCCAGTAGTGGACGCGAAGTGGTGGATGCGTCAAGACTGCATAAGCGCTTGAAACATCCGGTCTACCGCGTCCGCTATGACATTACTCCGGTTGGCATTTTCCAGTCGTAAATGGCGTGTCTGTTTTGAAGGTTTTGTGATGGTTAAAAATTAGTTTTAACTTTGAATTATGTTAGATATTGGAAAGAGGATGATCTAATAAACTGAATTTGAGAATAAATGAGAAAAAGGTATAGCGTTTTCACTAGACTGAATACATATTACGCACATCAATGATCGATTGCATAAGCCTAATATTGCCGACTTTTACGCGATTACAAATGCTCCCGAGAATCGTGTTGAATTAAATGTTGATTTAGTAAAATTTATGAATCTTTTCGTTAATTTTGCTGCAGAACAACCAAGATTTAATGGGATAATACGTTGATTTCTTTAAACGTTTGAAGTTTTTAGTCAATTTCACAATTGACAAAAAAAAACTATTGGAGGGGGGGGGGGGGGGCGTTAATAAGGCTACTGTACGATTTCTGACCTTAAGGCTTTTTTGGGGGGTGGGCGTTAACAAAGCCAGGGCGTTTATTAGGCGATTTACGGTAATAACAAGGCACCATGCGTTTGCCTCGGGGAGATTTATCATTTCATATGTTGAAATTGCCTTGAAATGTTTAATCAAATGAAGACGAAAAATGCGATCCGGCATTAATAACAAACAGATTTTCCAAATTACTTTCCAGATGGCCAATCTTGTTCATTTTACAAAAGAAAATTTTGTCAATCTCAAATGAAGAAATTATCGTATTTTAGGTCGATACAAACGAATTGAGTTTCAAAATAACAATTTGCAAAAATATGGCTAATATGATTTTCACGAGCAAGGCTGCTGAACTTTTGGTTTTGATTGTTTGTCAGTTGGATTACAAACTTACCTTGAAATCATATCACAATTAGTGATATAGTTAAGAAAATTTGTCTGACGATAAAACAATTTTTTTTTATCTGCATAGATAATATCTCTCAGTAAACATGGTTTTTACCATGTGAATGCAAAGAATGCACATCATATGTGACTCTTGTGTTATAAATAAATGAATTTAGCTATAGGCTACATCACATTAGCCTCAAAAAAAAAAAAGAAATTTTTTTTAGTTATTGCAAATAGGCTAGGATTTTGTTCAAAATAATGATGCAAAAGTTATAGCCTATGCCGGCATAAAAATTGGTTCAGATAAATATGCGCCATCCCTCTTAGTAAATACACAACAAAATTACCCCAGAAAGCAGTTTCAAACATTTTGTGGAAAAATGACAAAATAAGGTGAGCAAGATTGCTAAGGAAACTGGAATTTTCCAAAGACTCGCAGAAAATTGCTCTGATCATTTTATAATTTGACAAATTATCTCAGTAAACTCGGATGAAACTATATCTTGGAGATCTGTTTTAAGGAAATATCATATCTTCCGACTTAGTAATTGAAAATCAGAATAAAATGCAGAATAAATTCTGTCCGTTGCATAATTTGGACAAATATGTCAAATATTTAAGAAATGAAATTACAAGTATCATATCTTCCGAATTAAGAATTGGATTGTAAATTATTGAGAAAGTATCATATCTTCCGAATTAAAAATTGGATTGTAAATTATTGAGAAAGTATCACATCTTCCGAATTAAAAATTGGATTGTAAATTATTGAGAAAGTATCACATCTTCCGAATTAAGAATTGGATTGTAAATTATTGAGAAAGTATCGTATCTTCCGAATTAGGAATTGGATTGTAAATTATTGAGAAATATCATATCTTCCGACTTAAGAATTAGATTGTGTAATTGGAACAACAGATTTTGGTTCCTTTGGTTATGTGTGTTTCATCAGACATTTTAGCTTTCACTATTCAAGAAGAAACAATGTTTTGAAGTTAGGATGTCCGTCACTTGCACTATATACACGCAGGGCCTCCCACCCACTGCAAAGGCGTAACGTAGGCCCAAAGTAGATCTTTCAGCTCTAGAATTTGTCTGAAAGCAAGTGATTGATTGATTGTGTTATCATTACGACCCAATTAAGGTACCGAAATATCGAGACACATGCTCTTCTTACATAGGAAGGAAGCATGTCCGGTGAAAATGTTGCAATTATAACCAGTTGCTCTGCTCAATTACGCTATAATATAGATGTTGGATTTTATTTTTATTGTGTTATTACTTCAATGTTTGGCCATCGTTCCCGCTGGATATTGGGTTCCATGAGGGTTGTTTCTATGAATATTGTTTGACTATGGAAACATATTTTTTTTTTGCTAGGAACACTGATATGTTCCCCAAACTTGATAATTTGAAAGAAAGTTTTTTTTTAAGTTTTACTACGCTAAGATTAGCCATGTAACAAAATATCTTGTTTAAATCTGGAAAAGATTTCACACACTAAACCTAGTTATGAGACAAGTACAGAACTTTTAAATGTTGTGACCAAAAATTCTGTAAGCAGTTTTCAGCTCGTAAAAATGACAAATAATGAATTATAAAATAGGCCAAACACAGTTGTGGCATAAAAACAATACCCATGATTCTCAATCATTGAGACCAGTAAGCAGAGCAGTAAATAATTAATCTGCAGTTCAAAATATGGAGGCATCATAATGAAAAGATTCGTACGTTAATTAAAAACGTTACCGACGGAAATTCTTCTTCCTCATGCTTAGAAACGTGAAACTTCGGTAGAAATACAGCCTCCAAGCGTGGGCGAGCTCGAAAAGAGATCACACACGAGCATTTCCGGTTGGGTTAATAGAAAAACCTGGCCGACCTGACGGCCGAAAGCTGTGGAATTTTGATAAACATTTTACTGACAATGTTGAAATCAAGCTATTTTTTGTGCCAAATATGAAAACAGAATCTAGGTAGAACGTTGTTTAAATTGAAAACCGAAAGGTTGTAATAAACTCTGTGGCCAATGAAAGTCTTGAGACGTAAGATCACAAATTTGCAGGCACACCAGAAAACCCGAGATCTTACATCGCACGTCATTCAAACTTGAGTCTAACATCATAATCAGGGTGTTATTAAGGCTAAGTACGATTTGGACCAGGTACAATGACATAAAGAACATTTTGCCGGCCCCCAGCCGGGCCGGCTAAAAATGGTTTCTTTGTGCCTAAAACATATTTAACCTGATAATTTAGCATTACATTCCTCGAATGTGACTGTTTCCCTGGAGGTTTCTTCCGGTGCGCAGCCGCCTGCTTGCATGCCCCCTACCGCGCATGCGCGTGGCAGTCCTCCCTTATAAAAGCGACAGTGAGCACGCTATCGGCATTCATTTTACTCTCAATATGTCAGGCGGTGACTCGAGAGGGGAGGCAGGGCGGGAGTTAGGTTAAGTATGTTTTAGGCACAAAGAAACCATTTTTAGCCGGCCCGGCTGGGGGCCGGCAAAATGTTCTTTCTTTGTTGACAAAACATCTTAACCTGATAATTTAGCATTATCAGCAGACCTCGTCACTTCCGGTGGCGGGCACCGTCCTGACGAGCGCCCCGAGGTGCAAGCAGGCGTTCCCCCAAAAACTTTTTATCTGGAAGAGAAAAAATTTGCACTTTATTCAGAACAGATGATAACAGGAGGTTGGTCTCTTTCGTAGGATTTGGTGGCCCTGAAAAGGACTGTTGTTTTGGGTCTTGCTTCCTTCTGGATGTCTTGCTTCCGTCTGGGTGGCTTGCTTCCTTCATGGATGGCTTGCTTCTGTGTTTTGAATGCTTAATGGGGGGGTTGACCACATTTCTGGCTGCGACGATCGGTCCCAGCCGGTGTAGTCCTGATTCTTCTCTTGACATAACCCTTAGATAGTGGGAGGTGAAGGTTGTTTGGTGGCGCCAGGATGCTGCTGCTAGGATTTCTTCTATTGGGATGGCATTGTGGTGGGCCCATGATGTGGAGACAGCTCTTACTTCGTGCGCCGTCTCATGCTCTCATTCGGAGTTTTTTCATGGGCTGCTTCAATTGTTTTCTTAATCCATTTTGATACCATAGCTGCTGAAGTTTCACCCTGGGAGAAAGAGTTGGTTCCTTCCTCGGCGGATGTCTTCATGATGTGTCCGGGCTAAGTAGAAGCGTAAGGCTCTAACTGGGCATAGAAGGTATTCAGGTTCGTTTCCAACTAGGGGTGATAAAGCAGGGAGGGTGATTGGTTTCGGTGGTTCCGAAGGTTTCCGTGTTTTGGCTCTGAATGTTGATCTTGGGTATAGCGTGACATAGGAAAAGTTGGGGCCAAAGATGCAGTATGCGGGATCTGCTGAGAGGATTCGATTTCTGAACAACGAAGGCTGGCAGCTAAAGTGACAAGAAAAACCGTCTTCCGGGTCATGAGATGAAGGGAGGTGTCTTGAAGGGGCTCATATGGTTCGGCCATTAGGGACTGGAGGACGAGTGAGAGGTCCCAGTCTGTTATTGATCTTCTGGTAGCGGGTCTTTCGTTTTCGTATGAGCGTAGAAGGGACGAGATTCGGTAGTCGTCAAGTAAGTTGGTGTTGTTGGCGGCTTTGAAGACAGTGTTTGAAGCAGAACGGAATACTAGGATTGTAGAGCCCTTGAGTTTGTCGATGTTGAACAAATCTCTGAAGAAGTTTAGGAGGGTGGGAAGAGGTGGGTTGATAGCATTAGCTGGTTTTGTGATACACCAACGAATCCATTTTCACCAGTGGCTGTCATACATCCGGTTAGTGGAAACTCTTGTTGCCTTTGAGGCGATGCGTTCGGCCTCCTCTTGATAAATTCCAGCCTTTTTGAGGAGTTTGATGATAGTAGCCACCCGTGTAGGTTGAGGTTGGATACGTTCGGGTGTAGCTTTGTTCCTTTCTGTTGGGACAGAAGATCTATTTGAGGAGGTAGACTTATTGGAGTGTCGACTAGAAGTTCTAGAAGGAGTGGAAACCATGCTGCCGATGGCCAGAGGGGGGCTATGAGCAGGAATAAGTTCTGGCTTTCTTGGATCCTTAGAAGAACTTGAGGGAGAAGTTTGAAGGGAGGGAAGAGGGAAGAGGTAGGCGAACTGGCGAACAGGTTGTGCCAAGGGAACATTAAGGCGTCTACTGCTACTGCTGTTTCGTCCGGAATCGGGCTTATGTAGAGGGGAAGTCTGGCATTGTGCCTCATGACGAACAGGTCTATCATTGGAGTGCCCCAGATGGTGAAGAGAGATTCGCAGATGGATTTCTTGAGGCACCATTCGCCCGTCGGAGGTTTCTGATGTGACAGGGAGTCGGCAATCACATTCCTGTTGCCTGGGATATGGAGAGGAAGGAGTGTGATGTTGTGCGGTATGCAGAGGTTGAAGATTTCCGATGTTAGGTGGTGGAGAGATCTGGATTTCGTTCCTCCTTCTTTCCTTATGTAGGCAAGGGCAGACGTGTTGTCGGACTGGAATTGTATTGTCTTGTTCTTGATTTCGAGAAGGAAGTGTTGTAGAGCTAGTAAAATTGCTCGAAGCTCGAGGGAGTTGATGTGATCCGTGCAAGTTGACGGCCAAAGGCCTGAGGTTTCTTGTGTGCCAAGGTGGGCACCCCAGCCGGTTCTCGAAGCGTCCGTGATGATGAGCAGCTCGGGATGTGGTTCGTGGAGGGGTTGCGTCTTCGTGAGGTTGGTGACGTCTGACCACCACAGGAGGGAGTCCAGAGGAAAGTCGGGACAGAAGGGGACTTGCTTGTCCGGGAGGTCTTGATTGATTGCCTGGTTGTCTATGCGGTGGTGGTGAAGTGGTCTTACCATCCATCGGCCGTATGGAACGAGGTTTGCCATTGCGTCCATCTTCCCGATGAGAGAGTTTAGTTCCCGAGGAGAAAAGCTTGTTTTCGAACGAAAGTGACGGATGTGGAGAAGGAGGTCTTCTGTCCGTTCCGGGGAGGGAGCAATCCTTGCTGAGTGGAGGTCGAAAGAGGCTCCTAGGAAGGTGAAGATTTGTGCTGGTGTTAGGCGGGATTTTGAGTAGTTTATTCCGAAGCCCAGTTGGTTTAGCAGGGAAATGGTCTTGTCCCTGTTCCGTACTAATGTGAGAGGGTCCGAGTTGTTGAGGGCCCAGTCGTCCAGGTAGGCGTTGGCTTGAATTTCGTTTTGGTGTAGATAAGCCAAAATAGGTTTGAGAACCAGTGTGGAAATCCTGGGGGCTGCATTCAGGCCGAAGGGAAGACAACGGAATTCGTAGACCTTTTGGTTGTAGATGAATCGAAAGAGGTGCGTGATTGCCGGATGGAGTGGGACATGGAGATAAGCGTCTTCCAGGTCGATCGAGATTGTCCAATCGTTTTGCTTGAACGAAAGACGGATGGATTTGAGAGTTTCCATTTTGAAGTGGTCGTTTGAGATGTATTTGTTGAGAGGTTTCATGTTGAATATCAAGCGGGAACCTCCTGACTTCTTTGGTCGGGTGAAGATGGAGCTGTAGAAGCCCGGGCCTGGTTTGCGGCATTCCCTTATCGCATCCTTCCGCAGGAGTTCTGAGACTTCGAACGAAAGTTGTGGTGTTGGCGGTGGGGAGAATTCCCAAGGCGGTGACGGAAGGAGTGGTGGTTTTGAAAGAAAGACCGGGGGAAAGCCGTGTTTGATGATGGAAAGGACTTCTGGGTTGTTTGTTAATTGGAGCCAAACTGGGAGAAAAAGTCGTAATCTTGCCCCGACTGGAAGACAGGATGGGTGAGAGGCGTCATTGTTGGTTCTTACGAAAGTTGGTTTTGCCCCTTGGTGATGAGTGGCGGCTTCGACGGTCTGGGGTGGCGGCTCGCTTCTGGTTGCGTTGGCCGGAACGAGAGCGAGGCTGGTCCGTCCGAAAGGGCTGCTGGTTCTTCGGACGAGAGTCGTTGTGACGCGGGGACTGAGAGGGAGCCGAAGTCCTGTTCCAGTTGTCCGGAGAAGAACGAAGGTAGGGCTGTTTATTCTTCAGGGCCGGACGAGAGGCAGGAGGGATTGGTTTATACGGCTTGGGTTTCCGAGCGATGTCGAGGTGAGGAGCGAGAGTTGGGATGAGACCCCGGAAAAGAGTGTCCGACTCGTGGATGGGCTGGTTGCAGAGCCGGTGCATCGTGGAGACGTTAAGGTTATTTGCGGACGAAAGAGCAATGTCTCGGAGGAGCAGTGTGTTGTTGAAAAGGGCTCTCGTACCCCAGTTGATGGAGTGGTACGTGGCGAAGCTTGCCTTTTGAAAGAGCTGCGTTACTAGGGACGAAAGATTACGTAATTCTTCGGGGCTTGCGTCCGAGGATAATTTTTCGCATAGGGCGTTTACCGCAGTGTTGAGGACGTCGGCTTGGGAAGCGGCACGAAGGCTTAGTCGGAGGTATTTGTCATTGTCGTAAAGGACAAAAGTTGGGATGTCAGCTTTCTTCGGGATGGAAAGAGCGGTGCCGAAATCCATCTTCACTTCACTGCATAGGAATTCGCATTCCGGGTAGGTTGCGAAATTGTTCGGGTTCGTAGCACCGTCGCCCGACGGACGAAAGAAGCTGCTTTCACGACTTGGTTGAGGTGGTGGTGGTTCCTTGTCGAGGACGAGAGGATCGCCCTTGCCGAGTTGGGAGCCTTCATTCTGGAGGAGACAGGTTAACAGCGTGGTGGATTCCCCAAGAAGATTGTGAGGTTTAGTGTCTTTGTCTCTGAGGGCGAAGCCGAAGCCCGTTTTCAGTCCGCGGTTGATCACGGGAGCGTCAGCCGGCTGTGAGGGCTTGAAGAGGAAACAGTCGGGAATGGTTTCTTCGACCGTCTTGAGAAGCGTAGCCAGCGGGAAAGTCTGGTCGTCGGCGGTATCGTCCGGAAAGTGGATCTTCTTGCCGGACGAGGGAGGGATGGCAGGATGCAGAGCCTCGGTGGTCACTGAGGGGACGGCAGAAGGAGGTGCTTGCGGACGAGAAGGAGATGATGACTTGTGTCTCTTCTGGTTGCCGGGGGGCGGCATTAAGCCATGTTTGCCCGAGTCGTGGCTGGAGGCGGAAGTAATCCAGGCTTGCGTGCGGGCATGTCGGACGGACGACGTGCAGGAGGGAGGCGGCATGGGATTGTCTTGCATCACACGGACCGTTTCCTGGACGATATGTCGGACTTCGCTGCGGGAGACGCTTCGACCAATCCGGGAGGAGTTGGACGACAAGTCCAAGGGAGAGTTGCGGGCTGGAGAGTGAGTAGCCGTAGCCCGCTGGAGGGATTTCTTGGCTTCCCGGTAGACGTCTTTCGCCCGTAGAAAGTCTTGTCGCAGAGCCGATAGGTCCATGGGTTCGGTCGGCGGGGTGCGCTGGCCGGGTTGAAAGGGAGAGTCCGAGAAGGCGTTGATGCTTGCGAGAGGAGCTTCAGTGAAGGAAGCGGCAGGGATCGGGCCAACTGCGGCGAGGTCGAGGGCGGAGATCCAACGGTTGCCGAGGGAGAAGCCAATATTTTCCGAGACTTTATGTCCAACTTGATTAACACTCATCTTCACCAAGTTAAGATATTAGATCTTTTAAAACTCGATCTCACAATATCTTGCGAATTTTCGACAGCTTTAGCAAGTTTGGTGGTATAACTGCTTCACATCTGTCTTCCTCAGAAAATATTGTAATTTTTCACCGTAAAGAACTCCATCATTTGGTTAGGGAGTAGCCAGTTGCTTGCAGACGAAGGAGAGCATGAGAGGGAGCGGCGAGCGAAGCGGGAGCTTCGGGAGCGGCGGCCATCATCGGGGAGAATCCAATTTTCCGTGCGAAAGATGGGGGAACAGCGGCGCGAGGTGGCGTGGAGACACCTCTGGAGGAAAATGAATGCCGATAGCGTGCTCGCTGTCGCTTTTATAAGGGAGGACTGCCACGCGCATGCGCGGTAGGGGGCATGCAAGCAGGCGGCTGGGCACCGGAAGAAACCTCCAGGGGAACAATCACATTCGAGGAATGTAATGCTAAATTATCAGGTTAAGATGTTTTGGCAACAAAGAAATAATGTTATCAGGGCATAAATCTAAGTAACATTGATAATCAAAGCCTAAAATTATGAAACCAGTAAGCAACACTCCAATGTTGTGTTTCTGTCAATAAGACAACTTACCATGTGAAAAGCAAATACGACAATTTTGTTAATCTCAGAAAATTTTGATTTCTGTTTAGAAATAATGGAAAAGGGATAATTCCAGAATGTAGGAAAAGAAAACAAATATCGTAGAATTAGAATGTATTCTCTTAATGCAACATGATTACCATAATGGTTAACATTATTACGAAGATACAAATTAAGATCTTGTAAAACCATCTTCCAAAGCTAGGCCACAATTTGGGCAGAGTGGAAAATAATTTCAATACGTCCTGAAAATTACAAGTAATGAAACAAAGGGTTTGGGAAAAGCCGGCAAAATATTCAGAGAGCCAGTTAATCAGATCTGAGCAGGAAATTTTGGTAATAAACAAAAATCTTAATGAATAAAACTAAGCCTATTGAGTTAATAGCAATAGTCTCGTGGGAAAAGTCATGACAGCGAACTAGCTAGTTTTATCTTTAGCTAAAGAAATTTGAAAAAAAAAAATTTTCCTTAATGAAAATTGTGAAAAATTTTGAAAAAATTTTGAAAAAATGTTATAAGCAATTTTAACAAAATTCCGATGATGATTGAGAAGAAATTTTGCTCCCTAACAAGCCATCAAAACGCCATTTTTTTTTGGAAGATTGCCATATAACAACTTTCGACTATGACAGATTGAAACACTTTCAAAATACGAGGGAATAATAAAATAAAGCATTAGTAACCTCTACCGGATGACCCTGGAGATTATCCAAGACCACCCTCAGCAGGTCCAAAATCCAGCGACCCCATGTCTCAAAGAGCCAAACTAAGGGTTTCTTCTCATATCGAGTAATTGAAAAGTGGAATGATTTACCAGCTCATGTGGTGGAGGCCCCAACCTCAAACGTGTTTAAAAATAGACTTGCTAAACATGTTGCTGACTACACACTTTGGCAATTTAGCCATTGGTAAAGTTCTTGCATTCCTGCCATGTATAATATATACTTGAAATGAACTTTTTTCTCCAGCTGATAAATTAGGAAATATTTAAGAAATAATTTATTGTCGCCTATTGACAAATTTAAAACATTTATTAATCAGTGTTTGGGCACAGCATCTCTTGTTATTGTGGATGGGGAGCTGCTTTGCTCTGCAGCTCCCTAAGAATACAATTGTTATATTTTTCTTAAACTTGCCTACTTATTTACTGTATGTATGTATATTTTTGTAGTTTTTGTTGCGCAGCCTGTACGGCGCTGCAACGCATTTTATTAATAAAGTAAAGTAAAGTAAAGTAAAAGGTCCCGCACTTCCATCCACAGCATCATTTTGTTACAGCGACATGCAGGGCAATCGCCACACAAACAAACCTCACCCGGTACTTCCGTTTTTTTTTCCCCAAAAGAAGTGTTGTGGTCAGCAAAGGGGTTATGGGCAGCAAAGGTCAAGAACCTTGACCGCATATCCGGGGTCGCGTGTTTTTGGCCTGAGGCATTAGTAGGGACCAAGAATAGAAGTCCCCTGAACTTATGAAAACTGGCAATAGGTGTAAAACACTTTGGAAATTTAGTTTTTTTGAATGAACAATTCAGGGGAGGAATCTCTTGAGTTTGACACTTAATTAAGTAAATAAGAACCAAAAACGAACTATATTGAGTTTTTTTTAATTATCATTTAATTATCATTTGGTTGAAAATAGTTGCTAACACCGCCTCAGGATGGCGCTGCCAGCATTGATTCTAGTTGAGAGATGCAGCATCCAAAGCTAAGATACGTAAAGTTCGTATAGCACGTTTTGGCTGAGATGACAAATAAAACTCGTTGAATACATTTTCTGGAATGGAAGTAATAAAATTTAAAGGAATAATAATAATTCCGTTTGAAACGAATTTTTGGTATCACACAAAACGCAATTAGTGTGAGTAAACAAGTGAATTTTTTTTTACGTGTATTGTAAACGAGCGCCACCGAAAAACGCCTGTTTTTTAAAAATTTGAAATTTTTTTTTCTTGAGGCACCAAATGCCTCGCCGAGGCACATTTCGCCGTTTCTTTAATAATGAACCAAATCGGCTCAAACTTTCTACATACATAGCCTGTCCAAATACAAGACACTTGGGGAAGCCCAAATCCGGACTTTCCACCATTATGAACCTTTAAACGACGTTTGAAGATCATCTCAAAGCCACTACAGCATACCTTCAACGTGGCCGCCATTGTAAAAACTCTGTATTCTTGTATTCGCATTTTATTCCTTTTCTTTTAGGGCAAAAAGCCCGAACATACTAGCTTAGTGTATTGTACGAGGATTTATGTACAGACAACCATTTTGAAGTGTGATATTTTTTATTGTGTTTGTCGGCCGTAATCTATATGAAAAATTTCCACATCGATCGAATTTTAACTTAAAAAATTTTAAACGTTAAATGTTCTCAGTAACTTAATGCGTTATAGCATTCAACTAAGCTAGTTTATTAAACCGCATTTATACTTTATTTATATTCTTTTACCCCCAGAAACGCTACCATATATCCAAACGTATGAACGCATTACGACCTGGCATTCTACCGGACACAAAATTTTTCAGTGTATATATGTTTATTTTAGTTCTCCTCCGACCTGACTGAGACCTACCGAAATCTGCAAATAGCTTGATCTACTATTAAACACTAAAAGAATTCTTAAAAAGATCTGTTCAACCCAATTCCGAAAGTCAAACTGTGCAAAAAACTTCGAATCCTCCATTTTTGTCCCCCTCCCCAGCCAAAACTAGTTGTGGTGTTTAACACTGCAGTTTACCGTTAAAGCTTGTTTAATTTAATAGTAATGTTCTATGCGTTACCCAAAGCCAAGTAATAAGCTTTAACAAGAGCCAAATCACGTTGCAATCATGTAAATATGGAATCCGTAGCCAATAATTCAAAATAAAGGCCTATTTCCGAAAGTTCAATTGAGTAAAACTCAAAACAGGCCTGTCTTTTCCATCCCTACTCCTTCAAACGGCTCTGCACCCAGTTCCTTTGTTCAACCGACTTCTCCTCCCACTTTCCATTGTTCTCGAGGCCCTCAGCCAATCAGACCCCCGCAGCTATCCTCGACGTCCGCGCTCTCCCCCCTCTCCAGCATAAAACCCCCCCAGCCCAAAGCATCCAGAGCACAGCTCAAAGATCTCAAGCTAGAGACCGGTCACGCCAGTCGGGAGTGGAGACGCCATGTCCGGAGAATGCCATGCCGGGCACGATGGTAGTGGTTCGTATGTTATAGTTTAGCTTTTGAAAGTTCAGTTTAGGACCCCCATATTCTAAATTTTAGTTTAAAAACGTAAACTTAACGCTCTTGCTTGAGAAAATTATGGTGGTGACGCCTGTAGCGGCATCTTAGGTTTCTTCACCCCATAACGTCAGAGTGGTTCTCTTACTAAAAACCAATTTTTCCAGTTTATTTTAAATGGATTTTTAATCTAAACTAAATGACGGTTTGATCTTTGTGGAAGTCAAATTGAAACAAACTGATGCCTAAGTGTAAAATTGCGGGGCTTTTTATAACTTAGAACAGTTCTCGAGGGAACTAAGGGAGGTTGATCTTTTTGTACTTGGAAAACTTAGAAACATAACTGTGGACGGTTGATCATGCAGAAGCATACTGTCGGATAGACTTTAATCAGTTGAGGCTGTCAAGTCTTGCGGGTGTCTCCGGGAGCACCCATGATTTACTTTTTCTAAATGTGAAAATTTAAACTTTTATTCAAACCAAGTGTGTTTGTCTGAATTGTGAATTGCTACTTTGTAAATTCAAACTTGTTGCTTTTAATTAATTGGATTCAAAAGCTTTCACGGAAGCAAACTATAATGTAAAGTGTCTTTTTCATTCTCTGTTGCAAAAATAAAACCAGGAGTTTTAAGCTTCAGTCATTTGCTAGAATTGATTAATTGTATTTTAGTGTAAAATTAAATATGTAGCCCATCTTTAGATTTTAGCTAGTTAAACAGTTAAATCCACCGTTGGTGGCAGCGATACCGACAGTTTAAGGTTAGGCCCCTTTAATTAGGACCGGCTTCATCCCCCATGCTGGGACAGTGTCCATGCTGTGTTGAATAACGTAAAAAGTCGTCATTAACACCGATTAACCTCAAGCTGAAACTCCACGTACACCAGGGAAACCGGGGG
>JAHWFP010264852.1:74376-99130 GCA_023313725.1 Lithobius niger
CGATTAACCTCAAGCTGAAACTCCACGTACACCAGGGAAACCGGGGGCGTTACAAGCACCTAAGCCGTCGTAGCGTCCGCCGTTACAGTATGTACAGTCATAATTTTATAAAGTGAAAATTATGAAGTTATAGCAAATGATAATTATGAAATCAAATGTATTCAAAAGAAATTAATGCCTTGTTCTTGTCATAGGCAGACTCACTGAGAAGTCCAAAGGGCAGTACATCAGCCGTGGAAAGTGACACCCAGGATGGGACACAACATTCGTGATGAGACATTCGTGATGAGATACGCAATGATAACATCGAACAATTGTGGTCACGCCATAGTAATTGTACCAGAGTCTACAATTACAACGAACAATTATGGTCACGCCATAGTAATTGTACCAGAGCCTACAATTACAACGAACAATTGTGGTCACGCCATAGTAATTGTACCAGAGTCTACAATTAAAACGAACAATTGTGGTCATGCCATAGTAATTGTACCAGAGTCTACAATTACAACGAACAATTGTGGTCATGCCATAGTAATTGTACCAGAGCCTACAATTACAACGAACAATTGTGGTCACGCCATAATAATTGTAACAGAGTCTACAATTACAATATTAATTGTACCAGAGTCTACAATTACAATAATAATTGTACCAGAGTCTACCATTACCATAATAATTGTACCAGAGTCTACAATTACCATAATAATTGTGCCAGAGTCTACAATTACAATAATAATTGTACCAGAGTCTACAATTACCATAATAATTGTACCAGAGTCCACAATTACGATAATAATTGTACCAGAGTCTACAATTACCAGAAGCTAAACTTACAATGGCTAAATGCAGCAAAAATTGCACCGAACATTTGTGATTACACCAAAATAATTATGATTGAAGAGAATGCAGCGAAATTGCACCGAACATTTGTGATGACACCAAAATAATCACAACGATTGAAGAAAATGCAGCAGAAATTGCACCGAACATTTGTGATTACACCAAAATAATCACAACGACTGAAGCAAATGCAGCGAAATTGCACCTAACATTTGTGATTACACCAAAATAATCACAACGATTGAAGAAAATGCAGCAAAAATTGCACCGAACATTTTGTGATTACGTCAAAATAATCACATCAATTAAAGAAAATGCAGCAAAAATTGCACCGAGCATTTGTGATTACGTCAAAATAATCACATCGATTGAAGAAAATGCAGCAAAAATTGCACGGAACATTTGTGATTACGCCAAAATAATCACGAAAATTGCAGCAAAATCGTACGAAAAATTGGACAACTACGACTGCATTAAGAATGATCATTGAAACAAAGTTGAGATCTCAGTGACAAGATATGAATCACACTGGATAATCAGTATGACAGAATCATGCAAAGAGCACCGAAAGACAATATGAGAACAGTTACGTGTTCAAAGAAGAACCATTACAGGCAAAGCTATGAACAATGCAGTTCTGAGAACATTTGAAAAGTGCAATGAATTTTTTTTTATTTTTATTTTTTTTTTTTTATATATATTCTAAATTGATGGAACTATAACTTCCAAACACGTTGCAACACTCCTAGTTTAGTGTGGCCTCCTAATAAACAATGGCCTGAAATGAAAAAATAAGAGGATAGATACCATGTACGCAAATAAATATACGAGCTCATGTGAGCCGACACAGGTTTTAAATATGAAAAGTGAAATCATAAATATTGGTTGGTTGTTTATATATATTTTTTTTATGTTGCATGAAAAGTTGGCCAACTTAGTGTGCATGAAAATGAAATGATTTGACTTGTGATTACGAATATGAAAATATATTTATGATTATGAACGTGAAAATGAGATGCATTGATTATGAAAATGACATGAATATGATTATGAATTGCATTATTGAAATATTGCTATGAAAAAATTGCTACCGAATCGAATGAAATTAATAACGTCTTGTTTAAATAGAAACAGTTGATTCCGATAAAAACATGATGCTGAAAGGTGTCAATGATCTGTAATGTATACAGAGTAAGTATAAAATAAGGCTCTCGTTGCACTCAGAATCAGATCCCCTGTCCAAAATCGGACATTAGAGTGAAAATTAATTCACTAGATCAGGAAAAGAATCGCACGTTCAAATTTCTCCTTATACAGGGTATAAATTAATGTTAAGGGAATATTCGTTAACCCATGAGGGGCTAAGAGCGAATAGTTCTAAAGCACGGACGTTGTAAATATATTGTATTTGGCTTAATCCTTTAATTTATACCGATATATTGGTAACCGGTATCGGTATCTACGATATCTTGCTCCTTTTAATCCAACTTGTATTATACAACATTCATTTGGCAATTAAATTAATAAATAAATTAGATTCGCTAAGCATCCCTGCTTAGCTCAGTTCACCCTCAGTCTTGCACATCAGGCAAGCTGCCAAGTATCAGCTATCCAGATACTTCTTAAAGATCAGAGCATTACCTCATTGCTAATATTAGAACTAGTCCGGGTTCGAGGCCCAACTTGTTTCTGCTCTACCTTACTATTGGAGCAGTTAGCTGCTGGGGTATATAAAGGCCCACCTGCTAGAGCAGCTCTCTCACTCAACAACAACAGTTATAAGCTAAGTAGAACTCTGATTTATGAATTGAATTCATGTTGAACTTAGGAAAGTTAGCCTAGCTCATTTGATTAAGATCCAGGCCTAACTTTGGCAAGGATGCCCCCAGTAACGATAATAGCATTAGCTAAGAGTGCTTTAACTTGGGATAAGAGGGAACCAAACTAAACCCTAACCCTGCACTTGACTTTCAATAAATCTAGTTTAATTAAACCTGAAACAACTTGTGTGGTCTCCCTTCTTTTGCTTGCCATTGTTGTGATATTGTGTGATATTTGTTGCTGTTAATAATTAATCGGCCGGTGTAAGCTGTTTAGCTGTTTAGCTTACACACTAAACCCGCCACTTTTCCGATAATTAGGGGAAAGTGAGAGGTTTACAAAGTGTTCAAAGGTAAGTGTCAAATTGACAGGTCTTAATTCCGAGTGTGTAATTCGGGAGTGTGTCAGTGACAGCATTTACAAATATTTCAAATGTATGTATCCCGTATATTAAAAGTATTCCACTTTTCAATTATTTGTGCTATCACGAATCCGTAAAACCACTATAGGTTCTGCATTAAATGGATAAGGCTAGGAAATTGTGAAATTGCCACAGATGACTCAATGAAAGCAAATTTTTTTTAATTAACCAGTTCATCACGCAAGTTTACAAGTATTGAGTGATTTACTAAGAAATTGCTACGTACCGAAAGTAAATTTCCAAGTAAAAAGCAACATAATGTGTTAAGTATAAGTTTTGGCATTATGCATTAGCAGTGTTATACATGTATTCTACAAACCCAACACTTGATGTTTTATTTTAACAAAGGCCAAGTTTATTATGAAAACTTTCGACTTTAATCTATATCTACCCCAAAACAAAACTTGTTAAGGATTCCCGCCAAGCTTTTCGGCCGTGTGGAGTTGTTATATCAAACGCCAAGCTCTTTTGCCAAGCTATTCCCACCAAGTAATAGTTCGAAGGTTAAATGAAATATATAAAAATTGCTTACAGCGCAATTTTCAATTATTTCATTTAACGTTTGAAGTATTAGTCGGTGGGATTAGCTTGGCGAAAGAGCTTGGCGTTTGATATCACGACTTCACACGGCCGAAAAGCTTGGCGGGAACCCTTAACAAGTTTTGTTTTGGGGTAGATAGCAGTAATTTTTGGTCCAAATTGATGAAATCCATTTTTTCTTAGTAATTATGAAATGGAAATGCCAATCTAATTTTCTGGTCCATTTCTTTTTCTTCGTTTTTTTTTTTGATTTCGTTAGATTTTGAGGACAGCAGTCATCTTTTTTCATTTGATTAGCATTTTTATTAGTATTGCAGTATTTCCTTGCAAATGCATGAATTTCTTTGTCAGTTTGGCATTGTTGCATAAAAACAATGTTTAAAACAATGTAAAACAATCAATTTGGACCTTTGGAGCTCCCTAACCCCTGAACCACTTAACCAATTAGAAAGGTCCATGTGAAAAGGGCACATCTCCAGAGCAATACATGTAAAATGAGCTGAGAACCAGCTTTATTTACCACATGGAAGAATTTATTTTCGTGACACAAAAAAAGCGTTAGTAGTTAGTAATTAGGCAAATATCAACGTTATTCACGTCGTTTTTCAACAAGAAAACGTTAAGCTGTGTCCTTAATAGTGACTTTTATGTTGTCAGGCGACCAAAGTCTCCCGATTAAACAAGTTTCAGCCTTTTCTCTGTCGTATAGTTATTTATCCTCAGATGGCTGAAAACAGCCCAACTACCTTTGCAGTAAAGACACAACGTGTCTAGTGGTCGCCATGCTCATATATATTTTATCTGGATAGGTGTTATCGTTTATCATCTTGGCGGGCGACACACTAGCGTGTGTCTTGATACATAAAAGGCTTGGGTGGCACTGAGCAAAATCATCAGGAGTGTGTGCGTAACAATCAGTAACAAACGTTTGTGTGTGAATTACAATGTTTGTGCCCTGTAACATGAACGTTACAATGTTTGTGCCATGTAACAATCAGGAAGAGCTTTCACTTAGTGTCAGAACGGACAAACAGTCAATTCAGCAACATAACAGCAGCGTCCTCTATTGCCCGAACACCAATCAACAGGGGTTCAAAGGGAGGGCGAGCGATGATAGGGGTGGGGATATTCACACCACACAATGCAGGAATTTGAGGGGGGGTTGCAGTGGAGAGGGGAAAGGGCTATCAGTGAGTAGGCGCATGGGGGGAATTCTGACCATGCACCGGGAGAATGTAGGGAGAGGGGCCCTGGGGGAGGCGGGGAGGGCCTCAAAGTTATTTTCATTTCGTGCTACCCAGTAAAGTATTTTACTTAGGTACGCGGGAACCGGCTAGACCGGCTTATGTTACGCCGGGGGTACAGCTAGTTATTATTATTAGCGGCTGCAATAATATCTCACTATCTTTCATGCGTTCTAGCATTCAGGGAATAAGCTGGTATATTTAACCTTTTTATCTATTATATTTGGGCAAATATTTAGCAAAAACTAGTCTCTGAACACTACTGATCCCGGCTGGCTTTCCTACGAATTTTAACGGACTTTAATTTTCCAATGTATATTTTATTTTGCAAACTCCAAGTCACTTCGACCGCAGTAACGTTCCTTCAATAATAATTCACGTTAGCAATATAAATTGAGCTTGAACACTTCGTACCCCCACCCCTCACTGTCCTTAATGCTTTATTTTTGAATGCTGCTTAACTACCCATGCTAGAAAAGGCCTTGCATGCTTTAAGAGTCGGCAATCCCTTTGCTTAGGTGGTAGCCCCAATTCCCTTCCAACCAAATCCCAGCATTCAATTCCCCCTCCAGTCAGAGCTGCGCAGCTCACTCGTCCGTCCGCGCTTTCATTCACCCATGCTTGAGTGACAGCTTGGCTGGCCCGACTCTGTCCCTCCCTCTCCCAAGGCTCTCTACCCCACTCCACCCCCCCCCCACAAGTAGCTCTCCTACAGGGATGCGCTTTCCCTCCTCCCTGCTGCCAGGCAGCTGCTATAAAATCAGGCAGCAAGGTGGCATCGATAGCATAGCTCATCCATCCAAATCAGACGTTACTACGGCGGTCGGAGCAGAGATGTCCCCAGTCCGAATGTTGCCATGCCGGGCAAGGTAGTAGTTTAGGTAACTAGTTTTAGCTTTATTTTAATTTTGGGAACTTTATTCTAAATTTTAAACTTAAAGATTTAAACTTAACTTCTGACTTAAGAGTCGTTTTTATGGGTAGTTAAAACCATAGGCATTTCTGGTCTCCCCTCCCATAACTTAAGGGTTTAAGGTCCCCTTACTAAAAACCAGCTTTCTTTCTGTTTGTCTTACACAATGTAAACAAAACATTTAATTTTGATCACCAAGATCTCGTAGCATTATTACAGAAGCACAGTACTTCGATGGTAGGACCCTGATTTTGCTAGCTTGATTCAATGTGAAGTGTAGATTTGATCTTGTGCAAGATGCCATAGAAACATAATCTTAATTTAAGACTAAGACTGAAATTGTAAGAAGCATTTTCTAACTTAGAGGAGTTGAGGTAACTCCAAACCCTTTTTCTAATCGAAATTGTACTGTGAATTTATTTTAAATTCGTTGCCGATAATTCTTGTGTGCTTTCATGTATTCAGTTAAATCCCGTTTTGTAAAGACTAGTTGCTAAATGTAAAGTGTTTTCTTTCCCCTGTTTATTAAAACCAAGAGTCGTTTTAAACGCAGTTGCTTCTAGAGAGATTTAATTTGCTAGTGTTTTATCTAACTAAAAACCATTTTTATTTAAAGCCTAAGGTTAGCAATTAAACCACCCACCTGG
The DNA here is from genome assembly GCA_023313725.1 of Lithobius niger. NCBI lineage: Eukaryota > Metazoa > Arthropoda > Chilopoda > Lithobiomorpha > Lithobiidae > Lithobius > Lithobius niger. Next base: position 80,806 of record JAHWFP010264852.1, read on the forward strand.
TGGCAGTGAACCATTGATTAGCTAGTACTCAAACATTTAGATAGGACATATACGCTCTATTCCTAACCGTGCATTAGTGACTGCTATGCTTGTATTTACCGCAAAAGTAAAAACGGCCACCCGAAGTACTACTAAAATTTCCAAGACCACACCAGATGTCGGTGCAGAGCAGTAGGCACCTCAAGGACCTGTAAGCACCGTTACAAATTCAGTGCAAAAACAAACTGATGATTGCTCTTGTCAGCCTACAAACTGTAACTCAATTGCACATAAATGATAAGTAAGGTATCAGTTAAAGAGGTAAGATAGATTGGGGAAATAGGAGACCATCGATCTTGCGGATATTGCGAAGCCTAGCTTAGTCCCTGGGGGGGGGGGCGTACCATTTATCCAACTGTGGCTTTTTGACGCGCACCCAGCGTTAGCTATGATGCCAGAAGGATAGAGGGTCAATTTTGCTAGGAAAATCCCATAGAAAATCCTAGGTTCTTTTACATGCCACAATCAACATGAGCACGAGACATCACAGTGCCCTTCTCTGCCCGAAAATGCCAGGGGTGGCTGAGGCCAGATTCGAACCCAGGACCTCTGGCACTGGAGACGGTCATGCTAACCATCAGGCCACCTTGCCCGCCTACATTTATCCTAACTGGCAGTATTCTCCTTCCTCTCTACCAGGGCCGTAGCTAGGAATTTTTTCTGGGAGGGCAAATTGGTAATTTAACGCCCCCTACCAGTTTTATGCCCCCCCCCTTCCCATCACTACGAAAGAAAAGTACAGTCTAAACACTCTTAAACAAAAACGAAAACTATAAAAACAATTATGTTTTAAAAGAATTGAATTTGGTTTCTTGTTTCTCCTTCCCCCTTTCGTTGCTATAGCTATGGCTCTGCACCATTCTGTAAAACCGATACAGCGAATTTTCAATGTAGGTCATTCCCAAAAATAGTTACGACCAGTTCTTCCATATTTGGTAGCATGGGGTCACCACCTAGAACGAGAGATGGAACATGCAATGATATTATCATGAACACTCCATCGTGTCCTATAGGTCCTCCTATATTTTGCTCCAGCTAATATAGATTGTAGGAAACTGAAGAAGACAAAGATTACCCTAAAAAGGAACAGCTCTTTCCTCTGCAATTTCACAATTGTTTGAGACTTTTTTTTTTGAAAATTTAATCAGAAAATCATTAGTTTTTGCCAGCCAGATAGTTTATGAAGCGTTCAGTCAGCATCAAGACGGGGCTCGTGAGCATACACTAGTCTGAAAAAGAAAGAAAAAACTGCCCCGACTAGGACGCAAACGCAGGAATTCCACCGTACTGGGCCGGGCGCTTGAATCAATGCATTACCGGGTTGGACCCTGGCCCTGGCTTCAGGCATCATCATAGCTTAGAATTGGTTCATCTTTCTGAGTTGTGATCTAAAAGCCACCAACATGCAAAGAGATATATGTAAGATACACTTGCTTCCCAGCGACCACAGAATAATGCGCGAAATATTAATAATAATAATAATAATAATAATAATAATAATAATAATATATAATATAATAATAATAATAATAATAATAATAATAATAATAATAATAATAATAATAATATAGCTTTAATCATTTGTACATGACATGTAGGTACATGGTGGACAAAAGGCACGAAGTCAAAAGACTTGTGTGTGCAAGCAACATATTAACTTCACAAAATTGTTGATCCATAAGATCCATTACATGTTAATAAAGATAATATGACACAAAGACGAAAAGTAGTATGAATTATTAACAAATAAATAAGCTTATAAATTTCTAAGACAATACATCTCTATACATACATAAACTAAGTTGTTTTAAGCCAATGTTTGATTTCCTTTTCCATGAGTTTATAATTTGTAAGACATCTAAGTTTAACAGGTATTTTGTTGAGGTAATTTGGTATCATGTATGAATGGCCCCTTTTGCCATACGAGTTTCTCCATAGTGGTTCACAAACCCATCTATTATTACCTCTAACAGATCTCTCTGTCACAGTCCTTTTTTCTGTTTTAAAGTAATTTTTCCTTATTATTTCAAAGCAATGTGACTGATTTACAGTTAAAAAGTTAAAGTGGTTGTAAATATCTTTGCTACTTTTTAGTTTTTCATTTTTAAAAAGAATTTTAACGGCCTTGTTAATTACTTTTTGCAACTGTTTAATGATTGATTTTGATGTAGATCCATACATGGTAATTCCATATTTCACAGTTGTCATAATCAGGGATTCGAAAATCATTTTTTTGTTTCTAACATCGAGAACATTTTTCACATTGTAAAGACTTGGTAGCATTTTCCTAATTTTTATTGTTAAGTTTTCAATATGGCTGTAGAATTTCCAATTAGTGTCTATATCAAGACCTAAATATTTGGTCTTGTAAGTTCTTTCCATATTTTTACAACCACAGTTTCCCGTTTCAATATTACAGTTATCTTCACAGATAATAATTTCTTTAGTGATGTCCTTCATGTGAGATGTTTTTAAAGGCAAGAAGCATGTTTTTTCCTTATTTAGTATAAGGTCGTTTTGTAGCAAATAAATTCTCAATTTGTCAAAATCCTCTTGCAGATGTTTTATCATTTTGCCATCGTTAACATGTATCGATAGCAAGAAAATATCATCTGCATAAAGAACAATTTCCGTTTTCCAATTAATATGTAAGAGGTCATTGATATAAATAATGAAAAGAAGTGGGCCCAATACAGAACCTTGTGGGACTCCATGTGTTATCGCTTTCCAGTTACTATTTTCCTCACCAATTTTTACACTACATTGCCTATTTGTTAAATAACTTTTTAAAATGTTGTACATTTTACCTCTTATTCCATGTTTGTGTAGTTTCTCTAAGAGAATATCGCCTTTGAGAGTATCAAAAGCCTTGCTTAGATCGATTAGCACTGCACCAGCAAATTTCCCATTATTGAGAGCTCTTGTGACGTTATTATTAATATTTTCAAGTGCATTAATTGTACCAGTTCCTTTTCTAAAACCAAATTGTTTGTCATCTAAAATTTTATATTTGTCAAGAAATTTCTCAATTCTTGTTGCAAAAAATTTTTCAATAATTTTATTAAGTATAGGAAGTAGTGAAATAGGTCTATAATTGTTCATGTTTCCCTTATCTCCCTTTTTATATATCGGTCTAATAATTTGTTTCTTAAGCGCATCAGGCCATATTTCACTTTTGATTATACAATTTATCAAAATCACCATAAATTCACATGTTTTTTCTTTTGTAGCAATAAAATGTTCAAGCAGAAAACCGTCGTGTCCACTCGATTTCTTTGTTTTCAATGAGTTAATAATTGCAATTATATTATAATAATTAGCCTCTTGTATTTCCATTGTATTTTCAACACTAAATTTTTTTTTATGTTTAATACTTTCTTTAATCTTATTGTTTTTACGGTTGTTTAGTTTCAGTTCTTTTAGGTCATGATCAATATTAGGTACTTGTTCCTGAAAGTTTTGTGAAAAATCCTCACATATGTTCTTTATATTTCTATTTTTAAAATTTAGAATTATTTGGGAGTCAATACTTTTTTTTTTACTTTCTTTTCCTAAAATAGCATTTATTTTCTGCCAAGTTTTTCTACCATCATCTTTGTGTATTTTAAAAAAGTTGTTGTAGAAGTTTTGTTTGGTATCACTTATTTCTTTTTCTACATCTTTTTTCAACTTTTTATATTAATAATAATAATAATAATAATAATGTACCAATTTTGATTTCTTGTCTATATATGGTAGGACTGTTTCGTATTGCGCACTAATTTTCATGTCTATTAAACCATGAAGAAAATAGGCTAGCATTTGTATTTTTTTGCTGTAATTTTTGTTCATTGTATACGGGAAAAATGCACCTTCATTTCGTTTTATTTGTGTGTGGTGAAAAGTACACGATATGTTAACGTTTTCTGGTATTCTGTTTGATTGTAACCCTTGTTGTAAATTATTTCTTCAAGTAGGCCTGTTTAAGTCGATCAGGTATGCGTGATGCAGTGTAGAATTAAAGTATTTTTTGAATTGTTCCAAAAATGTTTCATTGGAACAATCCGAGTTTCTTTGTTGGTTTTTTTAATTTAACTGCAAATACAGGCACCAACATTACAAGGGTCAGAAACAAGTACTTTTTTGCTGGGTTATTTATGTTTAGTCTTTCGTAAATTAGAAAAAAATCCCATGAATTTTGCTTTAGTAAGCGATTGCTGAAATAAAAACATAGTCTGACCGTTACTTTTAATCCTGCTGTAAATTACAAAATAATTTGAGGGGTAGATCACCTCGACGTTTGCGGCCCACTTCGACTCTAGACTTGTGCCTTATTGGTTCAGAAAAATGTGGCGGTGAGTACGTGTGATTGTTGCCAGGGGAGGGGGCCCCCCCAGAGCGGTGAGACGTTGGCTACCAACGGCATGTTCGGTATCGTACCTGCAGAATGACATAAAATTCGGTACAACAATAATTGTTTGTTAAGTTCTCTGGCTTAAAAGCCATTATGTAAAAGTAGTCTACAATCCTCGTTTTCCATAGAAAAATTGTGTAACTGCCGATAAATCGCAACAACCCTCTCCCAAAAGCTGGGGAAAAATGGGTTCATACGTTTTCCCCTTTAAGCCACAGAATTTTTTTTTTTTGTTTTCGGTAGTTTTTGCAGCGTTTTTTTTTAATACTGTCTGCCAAAAAAATAAAACACGTCACTGCCACTTTCATCAGGGATGGTAGCTAAAACCAAGGCATAACTTCAGGTTAATACAACGATGCTAGAGACTCCATCGCAGTGGCTCTATAGGTTGGGCTTCGCTGCATAGCTGTACCTGCTGTACCTCGTTGTAGCTGTCTAATTGGTTAGTTGTTTTTGCCGTTTAAATTAATCGGAAAAAAAATTTCAACAAAACGAATAGCTTGGTGTTTCCTCCGCCAAAACCGTAGTGTGGTATCAATAAAATATGGACAAGCCATAATGAACACAGCATTTTTGGAAAAGGAAAGGAAAGTTCATACTTTTTACGTTATTCCAAGTATCGTTTTTACGCCCCCTCGAAAAATTTTGGGAGGGGGGCAGTTTCCCACCCTGCTCCCCGGTAGCTACGGCCCTGCTCTCGACGATCCTGGTAGAACTGCCACCACTCATTTGAGAATGAGACCTAACCTTAACTCAGTTATGATTTAAAATTTATTCATTTAGAAGTCTGAATAAAAGAAGTCGATTTCACATATGCACATTTATTTATGGCAGATATCACAACAAGTCACAGGTTAACTATTTAACGTTGAAGGTAAACAACTTTCAGTTGGGTGCACAACTTACGGCTGGAACCAGTTTAAAATAATTTAACTCAATTTTCAGGCACTTTACGATGAAACAAGTTAAGTTATGATTTTGAACAAAATCAAAAATATATTAATTTATTCTTCCCTTTACGATTTTGAGTCGGGAAGAAAATTAAAAAATTATCAAGGTTTTTAGGGACCCGTGGACCTCACGCTAGCTTGTCCTCATTCATTGCATAGGCTAGGATTCATTCTTATTAATCTTCTTGGGGACTAAATCATTTTAGGATCCCTTCCCCCTAAGTTCTTATTAGCTAAAGTATCTTTAGACTACATCTTAGTTTAAGTACTTTACTAATCTAAAGCATACCAAGTCATGGTACGACCGCGACTTCTTCATCTTCAGCTTATCCGCTACTTGGCTAAGCGCACGCCTGCTCTAGAAATGGCATAGCGTCCCGTCAATCTGCAGTGGTTTTGGGACCAAGATTACAAATTTCCATTTCCTTAAATACGAAAATTCCCTGCCCTCACGCGGACGGACAGGAGAGCTTAAGGCTTCTCATTTGTTAAAAACCTAAGTTAGTTTCATAAACTGCATTTCAATTCAACGATTGCCTTGAGGCGTTTGCCTCTAAGGCGATTATTGGCTGGCCTACATGTTGCAATGCTAAAATTTCCAGCGAGTGGCAACTTGACTTCCGGAAAAAGGCGTCGTTCAAACGCCCACGCTTTCTTCAAGACTGAGAAAAGAGAGTCAAGCACGTGAGCATCCCATTGGCCGAACTCGCGCCCTGTGATTGGCCAAAAATAGCTCTCCGATCTGGTTCTGGTTTGGTGACATAGGCCACGCAATGCTAATTTCGAACTAAAATGCGCTCACAGTAATTAATTTATATTTTAAAAATAATAGTGCTATGCAATACTACGAGTTAATAGCTATAGGACTAAAGCTCGATAAACGAAAAATTCCAACTCTAAGTGAGTTGACACGCAAATCTAAAATTCGCCACTGGCACTAGCTAACAGCTGTTACTAGCCTAAAAGCACGAGTGCTCTCGCCATTACGTTACATGAACTGTGTCAAATAACGAAGCATTAAACTATAAGTTTAACCTAGATTAAAATGCTAATTTATATTTTAAACTAACTACAATTGTATAATACCCAAACTAAAAGATTTCGAGATTGGTTAAAATCGCATTTGTACTTACAGTTTTCCGGCTCCAAGCTGAAATACATTTCTATGGTCGCAAACGCTATTCGTAAAAACGGCCGACACAAGGTCGGTAAGTTCTTTGTCCGCCATTGTCCGAACTGGGATTTCGCATCGTGGTTTGGCTTACGTACTTACTGGATTAGGTGAACCGTTTGGGTTCTTATTAGTACAAAATTCCTAATTATTTACGTGAACTTTAATTCCAATGCAATTCTATAATTATTAGACGTAAATGTCTTATGCTAACTGCCCGTAAATTTGCTTAGCGGATCTGCGTACGTTGTTCTATGCCAATTGATAGCCAACTAACATAACTTTGAATCGTGCATCATTAGCAAATTTACTTAATTACTGATTAATTCTCTTCATATGTGCACAATTCCAATTCGTATAATTCGTCGAAACAGAACCAGAAAACAATTTGCACGACCAAAATGCTTTACGATCGTCAATTAAGATCTGATGTGCGTTGCTCGTCCCGCACTCTTCACATTTGTACGTTTTCTTTCCACTGAAATATCGTTGAGAGCTTATACTTATAACATATTTTACCAATAAATACATAAAATGATTCATGCTGATACCTGAAGTAAATGTACGGTAAGTTCGTAATGTAGCGCATCGGCCCAAAACTGTGTGCCGGAAAACGTCACTAATCGTACTGGTGCGGATACTGTATTGCAAAGTTAGGCTACTGGTCTTTCTTTCCAATTTTGCTGGATTTCAAGACAACAAGCATAGCAGGCCACTATTCAAGGAGGGAGCGACGCTGCGGACTAATGCATTAATAAAACTAACCTAACTTGGCAAGCGGTAATTCTTTGCTGCCACCATGGGAAAAAACGTGTTTACTGGCAGTTAGTTAACTTTAAACTAAAATTTTCTAAGTTTAAGTAACTAAGTAAATAATGGTTGGAAACAGACTGAAGCTCTATTTACATTTATTGAACATTGGTTAATAAAATATTTACAAAACAGTATTTAGTTTGCAGTTTCATTTTGGTTACAACAAATCTTGGTTTTAGATTTCAGCAACAACAAAAAAAAATCGTTAAGCAAATCGTGCTTAACACAAGTACCAACAACGATCAAGAAATTTCACCAACTTCAAACTAGAAGTACATTTTCGCAAAAATGCAAGTTATATTGAATAAAAATTCAACTCATGATATCACTGACGACGATTCACATGCAACCTTTAGCTGTCTGGTTAAGTGCTAGTCTTTGGTTTTACATTGGAAAAAAATTCACGTTTTGAAAGTTTTAACTTGAAACGGGAATAAACGGGAGTTTTTATAAAATCAACCCCACAAAAATATTTCACCTGCAAAAACCTACCCCGATCGCGATAATTAAGTTTAAGTTACATTTAAGTTTTCAAATAAATGGCCTAAACGAAATTCAAGTACAACTAAGTTAACTTACATGTCCTCTACCTTTGTCGCGTTTGGCGCAATTTGCGGCGGCAGAAGAACATCGCTCTCCCGGAGAACGTGGCAATGGGTGGCTGCGAGGTCGAGCTATGCTAAAGATATTTTCTCAAACTTGAGTTTTTATACTTCGGAAACGGCTCCAACTTGCCTTCTGCGTGGACCCCGAGGAGTGCTAGACATGTAAGGTACCTTAGGATTTGTTTAGAGCCTAAATTTCCAAGTATCCAATTCACTGGTTGGTGGAGAGTTCTGTCAGCCAGATTCGGCGCCAACGACGCTCGAGCCACTTCCGGTTTGCATGAGAGAGCCGAACGTTTTTACTTACGCAAGTAAAATTCCAGCATGGCGCAAAAAGCATTGAGCCGAGGTAGCGGACACGTTTTGCCTCATAGTTTTAAAACTACCCAACCAAATTTAAAAAGTACATTTTGCCGGCCCCGGCCAGGCCGGCAAAAAGTGGTTTCTTTTGCTGTAGAAAGTACTATACCTGTCAATTTTTAGCATTGCTGTCTCAGTGATGCTGTTGGTTGCTTGAGACTTGAATTGCCGCCTCAGTTAACCCTACCACGCGTTGCACATGCGTGGTACTCCCTATGTAAGAGCGGCGGCTACGAGGGCTCGTCATCTCTTTGTCTCACGGTTTTGTCAAAAGGCGACTCGTGAGGGGAGGCAGGGAGGGGCCTAAGGTATAGTACTTTCTACAGCAAAAGAAAGATCATTTTGCCGGTCCCCAGTCAGGCCGGCTAAAAATGGTTTCTCTGTGCCTAAAACATACTTAACCTGATAATTTAGCATTACATTCCTCGAATGTGATGTTCCCCTGGAGGTTTCTTCTGGTGCACGGATGCTTGCTTGCATGCCCCTACCGCGCATGCGCGTGGCAGTCCTCCCTTGTAAAAGCGACAGCGTGCACGTTATCGGCATTTAATTTACTCTCAATATGTCAGGCGGTGACTCGAGAGGGGAGGCAGGGCGGGAGTAGGTTAAGTATGTTTTAGGCACAAAGAAACCATTTTTAGCCGGCCTGGCTGGGGGCCGGCAAAATGTTCTTTCTTTGTTGCCAAAACATCTTAACCTGATAATTTAGCATTATCAGTAGACCTCGTCAAGTTTGGTGGCGGGCACCGCCCTGACGAGCGCCCCGGGATGCAAGCAGGCTGTCCCCCAAAAAGTTGTTGGAACTTCGCACTTCGTTCAGAACAGTTGATGAACTTCGAAGTTTGGTCATTTGCCCTCTTCACTGGTTGGCTTGCTTCCATCGTGAATGTTTTAGCTTCCATTGTGGGTGGCTTGCTTCTGCTTCGTTCTGAGTGCTTAAGGGGGATTGACTACTGTACAGGTTGCAACAATAGGTCGCAGCCGGTGTACTCCGATTTCATTCGCGACCTTTGCGTCAGGTTGTGTGAGGTGGAGGTCGATGGATTCCCTCAAGATGATGGGTTTCATGCGGAGATTGCCGTGAACGTTATGAGTTACGATGGTCAATTATCTCTTGTGTTATTCCATGCGGTAGAAAGCGGGTCAGAGAGGAAAGGAAGTTGGGCTAAAGAAGGACCCGGGTTGGTGTTGTACGACTAGTCGTTAGTCATTTCTGCTCAATCGAGCGGAGAAGCAGAGTTGCGGTGGTCTTCGAAAAGGTCGAAGAAAAACCTAGAGTTTCTGTGTTGAGTTTCTGCCAAGTTGGGAAGAAGAGGCGAAGTCTTATGCCAACTGGAAGGCAGGAGGGGCGGGAGGTGTCGTGGTTTCAATGAAAAGGGCTCCTGCCCCCTGGTGACGAGTGGCGGCTGCGGCGGTCAGGATTTGCGGCTCGCTCATGCTGGTTGCATTGGCCAGAGCGGTAGCAAGGGGGAACGGGCCGAAAGGGTTGTCAATTTCTCGGCTGAAAGTAGGAGTTAACTTTCGGACGGTGTCAAACTGGGAAGAAGAGGTGAAGACTTGCGCCAGCTGGAAGGCAGGAGAGGAGCTGCGGCGGTCAAGAGTTGCGGCTCGCTCCTGCTGGTTGCGTTGGCCGGAGCGGGAGCGAGGGGGAACGGGCCAGAAGGGCTGTTGGTTTCTCGGCTGAAAGACGTATAGACGTTTCTAGACGTTTCTTTCCATCATTCGGCCAGGGTGTGAAGATCTTTGCAGCGTTGCATGCATGTTGGTATTGTTGCTCGAGAGATGGCACGAGAGATGGCTGGGAGCGGCAAAGAGGGGCTCAGATGTGCCGTGCGAAAGAAAAACTTGCTCAAAACAGGGTGAAGCGAGGACCAGCATAAAGGCTTGCGTGGTGGGTTGGAGCAACCGTGAGCTTTCGGACGGATGTAAGGGAGCAGGAGGTCGGCTGTAGGGAGAGGGATCTTCCGGGAGGAGACCAGCGGCGGTCGGCGACAGATGAGTTGTCGGTCGGTAGTGGGCGGACAGGAGCCGGCGACGAGGTCAGCGGGTAGCGCAGGGCCACATAATGGCAGGGCGGCGGCCGATGGGTCAGGATGCCGATGGAACGGTGATCCAGCAAGCAGGAGGAGGGCCGTGTAGATCATGAATGCGAAGTGGGCGTAATGCAGCGTAGCTGGAGGTTACCTGGTGTAGGCAGGTCACCTAGGTGGCAGGGCAACCGTCTTCGGAGTTCCTTGGTGAGCGGACTTTCGTCCAGTGCAGAGCGGCATCATAATCATAAGGCGGACGAGAGACGTGGATCGGAGGGAGACGTGGAGCGGGTAGAGAGCTCCCAGCTTAACAAGCTTTCATCCTGGGACAAAACGGCACTGTAACCGTGAGGCGGACGAAAGACGTGGAGGTTGGGAGAGTAACGGCGACGTCGTCGAGAAAAGTCAGGGAGGCGTCGGGATGAACTGATGGCCGGAGAGGGTTGCAGGGAGGGATCCGCGGTCAAGTTCATTGGTGACAACACAATCTGGTGACCCAGAAGAGATCGGAAGACAAGCAGTCGGGGGAAGGTCAGATGTAGGGCCCCCTATGGGGCTACAGCAGTAAATATGCGGACAAAAGACGCTTGAGGCTTGGCCGGCATCGGGGTTCTGTGATGACGAACACGTAGCGGAGGGCCAAAGAGCGAGCCAGGGCAAAGCATGGGCGTCAACGAGGCAGACGAAAGATGGCGTAGGAACCGCAGGCAGGGGCCGTCGATGGGCGATCCAAGTTCACGGTTGCTGCCCTGGCTGGCATGGAAAAAACCGTGGAGCTCCAAAGTCGTCGAGGCGAGAGGCCTGAGCAAACACCCAACTCGACGGCGACGTCCCAGCTATGGGCAGACCGGAGGCGGGCCGAAGAGTGAAACGTACAGTAGCTACGGCATCAGTGAGGCAGACGAAATACGGCGAGCCGGAGGCAGGGGCCGACGATGGGCGATTCAGTCCATTTGTTGCGAATCTTGCACCTGAAGATCCTTGTGGCCCCTTTCTCAATAAGCCTTAGTTTTAGGTTTTGTACATTTCTTGTTTACCGACAGGAATTGTAATAGTTGATTGTTTTACGTCGTTGACGCCTCGGGCGTTTTTTTTTTGCACGTGTGTTTTTAGACAAAAAGCTTTGTTGTCTTGTCGTTAACAAGAATAAATTCCGTCGTTGATTCCAGCAACCGAGCTGAGCAAAATGTCTAATTTTGCTTAATTTCCATCAATCAGATTTAATCATGCAATCCTTGTGAAATCAAGAATCTTGCCCGTTGCGCTTAAGCAGTCAAAGATCATTCCGCTCAACATCAACCCAGTTCCTGGGGTGCCGAATATAACCCAGTCCCTTCGTCCTTCCTCCTTCTTGATCAGATGGTACTGTAGCCTAATTCCTTTAAAGCCTAAGCAAAAGAGGGTTTTCTAGGCCTAACCTTAAACATCGTCAAAGTTGCTTGTTGTATGCTCTCCCACAATGCTAATTTACGACATTTTGGTGCCGAAACCCAATGGGAAACAATTCAGAACGGGTTCAAATTAAGGTTAAAGCAGATTATACTGTGGGTATAGTGCATTTATTTACTCGCATTTTCCTTTTTATGCTATACCAAGAACAAATGAACATGTTTGTTTTCTGAGGGGCTCGTTTTATTGGCTCCTGGCTATACTAGATGATGAATTCTTCAACAAGTTTCAGCTAGATATTGCACTTTGTCTTTCAAGGAATAACATAATGGGCTACCACAATATTATTCTCTCGTACGTCGTAATTTTCTAAATATTAGAATTGCTTAAGAGCCTTACTATCAGCAAACTTCGGTTCATTGTTTTTATGGGGTATTTTTTGAAAACCGAAAATGGACTTGCCTAATTTGAAACGCAGTCGTAACGTGCGTAAGACGGCTATTAACAAGGTTCTTCTGAAAATCAGCCAGGCAATTGCTGATGTAAATCAAGAGGAAGTAGAAATCGGTTTGGCTCAGTTATTAGAGAAAGAAGCTGCGCTGCTTCCCATCCTTAAGCAAATAGAAGAGAAAACATCTGAGATTGAGTTACAGGCTAAAATTCAAGATCATGAAACTGCTTCAGAAGCAATAATAGAGATGAAGGTTCGTGCTAACCGATTCCTGTCTAGAACAAAAAATGCTTCTTCTGCATCATCTTCGGCAAGTGGAAAAATTAATGTGAAACTCCCAAAGTTACAAATAAAGAAATTTGATGGCACGTTTCAGGGCTGGGAGCGGTTCTGGGATCAGTTCGTGGCTTGTATTGGCTCGAATTCCGCTATTTCAGACGTAGATAAATTTAATTACCTGCGTAGTTTACTGAGTGATGATGCTGCACGAACGATACAAGGGCTTACTTTGACTGATGACAATTATTTAATTGCTCTTAGTCTGTTATCAGAGAGATATGGTCAAAAGGAAGTTCTTGTCGATGAACATATTAAATCTCTTTTGAATTTAGCACCTGTTAAAATGACAAAAAATGGTCAAGACCTGAGACGTCTTTTTGAGGTCGTTCGTATTCATACTCTTGCATTGGAGTCAATGAACATTGATGTCACAGCACTTGGTGCAATGCTGTGCCCTATTGTTCTACGAGCTATCCCTGCAAATTTGCTGACCGAGTGGAACAGGAAGCCGAATAGCAAAGGGAACATTGATTTGGAATTATTGCTGTATTTTGTGAAGTCGGAGCTAGAGCACATAGAGCAGGTTTGCGAGTGTCCTCTGAAAAGAAAGAATTAAGGAAAGAAGATATGCCTTGCTCATCAAGAAATTCAGAGGTCTCGTATGGCGAAGGGAAGAATGATAGTACTGCCTCGTCACTTGTTGTGTCTCAAGGGAAAGGTTTGCGTCGTAGGCCTCCATTCTGCATATTTTGTGACGGAAATTTTCACTTTTCTTCAGAATGCCCGGCTGCCCAATCCAACGAGGCAAGGAGGGAAGCAATATTTAGGAATAAACGTTGTTTGCATTGTTTGCAAACAAATCATACGAAAGCTAGCTGCAGCATCGTTATGAAGTGTCGATCATGTCAGAAAGATCACCATACTCTGCTTTGTCCTGGTAGAGAGTCAAAGGAGATTGGAAAAACGAAAAACGTAACGAAAACCATTGCAGCATCACCTGTACCAGATCAGAATGCTAAAGAGGTATGTGTTTCTCCAATCGCAGCAGCCTCATGTTATACTAAGTCGTCAGCTTCATCTTCACGGTTGGTGTCAGTGTTGCAGTCCTTATGTCTTTTGACTTAACCACTATGGTGTTTTGAAGCAAGTAGTAGTATTCAATGATGGCGGCTCTGAAAGATCCTTCATTACCAGGAAAGCAGTTGAAAGGTCGGGTCTTGCAACGTATCAACAGGAAGATTTAACTGTGCATTCGTTTGGAGGGTGCAATAAGAAGCAGAAAACTTTCCATGTGCCTTTACTGCTTGAGGGTTATGATGGAATCCAAGTTGGCATTGATGCGCTTCAAGTTGAGGAAATTTGTAGTGGTGTCACTCTGTGGAAGTCTGGCCAAATAGAAAACTTTCTGCAAGGTAGCAGAACTCAATCTTGGTCTTATCTTATGGGAGCCGGTGAGTCAGTGGCTGTCGATATCCTAATCGGTGCCGATTGGTATTGGCAAATAATGACCGGACACATGAAGCGGCTTACGTCAAGTCTGATGGCGACGCAAAGCGTTTTCGGGTGGCTGCTTCAAGGCTCAACACGTTCCTATTCTTCAGCCATTGCCATGGTCTCATGTTGGCAATTTCTGAGACATCTACTTCAGATGATCTAAGTTCTTGTCTAGCTTCTTTATGGGAATTGGACAGATGTGGGACGTTGGCTCAAGAAGATAAATCTACAGCAACAGTTGAAGACGTGGACGTTCTTGAAAGGTTGAAACAGACCACAACCTATGTCAACGGTCGTTATCAAGTTCAGATTCCTTGGTCTGATAAAAAGGACAAACTTTGCAACAATTTCCTATTGGCTAAAGAGCGCTTAAAATGTCTTTTGTTGTCTTTGCAAAGGGAACCAGACAAGCTTCTGCGTTACCGCACTGGCATATACGAATACTTGAAGAATGGCCACGCTGAAGAGGTGTCCCTTGAAGTGGAACCTGGTCAACCCGTGTACTACATACCGCACCATCCTATCATTAAGGAGGAGCGCAAGACCATGAAACTCCGCATAGTCTTCGATGCATCATCTCGCAGCGGCGGCGGACTTTCTTTAAACCAGTGTCAATTTGCTGGGCCAAGTCTTAATCCTTTAATTTTTTAACTGTTGATCAGATTTCGTTGGAATAAAATTGCAATTTCAAGCGATGTCGAGAAAGCATTTCTTTAAGTGGATCTTCAGGCTCAAGACAGGGATGCAACTCGATTCTTGTGGACGGACGAGGAGTGGGCGGCAGATTACGAACCACAGTTGAAAATCTTTCGTATGACAAGAGTCTTGTTTGGTATGAAGTCCAGTCCTTTTTTGCTAGCTGCAACCATTCGCTTTCATGTGGAGTCTCAAGCTAGCGACAATGCCACTTTAGCTTCGGTTATAGACGCTAATACATATGTTGACGATTTTGTAGCTGGTTCTTCTACTGTTGGCCAGTCCCTAACCCTTTCAAGAGACGTCAACGCCCTAATGAAAAGTGGTGGAATTGTTTTGAAGAAGTGGACCTCCAACAGTCTGGAGCTACGAGACTTGTGGAAACAAGACGGTCTAGTCTCCTTGGAGGAGCCAGTCGAACTTCTCAAGGTGTTGAGTTTAATATGGGACCCTAACCTAGACTCTTTATCTCTGAAACATACTTCGTTCTTGTCTGCCTTGGAGGGAAACAAATCAACAAAGAGAGGCATTTTGGAAATGTTAGCTCGTCTTTACGACCCGTTAGGATTCATAATGCCTAAGTCTATCACCATTAAGATTCTATTACAAGACTTATGGAAGCAAAAGCTAGGATGGGATGATGCAATTCCTAGTTCCTATGATGCTTTATGGCAAGAATGGAAATTAGACGCGGGATTTGCGCACTGAAGAGTTGTATCTTCATGTGTTCTGTGATTCTTCTCCGCGTGCCTATGGAGCAGTGGCATATATGGTGGTACGTTCAGAGAGCAATAATTCATCTGTTGCATTTGTGGCTTCCAAGTCCCGTGTAGCACCACTGGAACCAATGAGCATTCCACGCCTGGAGCTGATGGCGTGTCTGATTGCTGCAAGGCTGACTGCTACTATCAAAGAAGCTTGGAAGAAACCAGATTTAGAAGTGTTCCTATGGTCAGATTCTAAAGTTGCCCTCGACTGGATCAAAGGTCCTTTCGGAAGATGGAAGCTTTTCGTCGTCCGAAGAGTTCAAGAGGTGCAAGCGTTAACGGCTAGTCATTCTTGGTTTTATTGCCCTTCTAAATCCAATCCAGTTGATGTTATAACAAGAGGTATGTCCCTGGAAAAGCTGTTGTCTTTATCTTTGTGGTGGCATGGACCATCATGGTTGTTGCAGGAGAAGGACTCTTGGCCAATTTGTCCTTCGGTTGAGGACAAAGATTTTTTAGCCGCAGTTAAGCTTGAAGAAGCAAAGGCTATTACCGTTCAGGTTTCTGCAGCGAGTCAGTCATTACTCAACACTTCTCGGTTCAGTACAGCATAAACTCGCATATAAACCGCACTTTTTTTATAAATTTTCTCACCCCAAAACCTACCTGCGGTTTATACGCAGGTCCATCATAAGTCGGGGATATTGTTAGTGTATGTCAAGAGTTCACGATAGGAATTAACTCAAGCGACTCGTAAAACGTCAGATTCATACATTTTTTAACATGTAAATGCAGGTTTACTGTGGTAAACATTAACATAAATTTGATTTGATTCGATGTTGTTGCATCTTGCTTCGTTTCGCAACGGAGTGTTGTTGTTTACTAGCGTGAAGGTCAAATGACACGTTTGGGCAGCGGCCATGTTGGAAATCGTCAGCAGAAACGAAGCCAGCTCGGTTTTTTTTTATTACTACGAAAGGTAGGTCAAAAATAATTAAAAAAAACATTAATATTAAATAAGTTCTTTTTAGCTGTTTAGTTGTGCTAGTTGACGTTAATAATTTTGATGATTTGGTAATTTAGACGGCAGCCATGTTGGAAATCGTCAGCAGAAACAAAGTTTTTTTTTTACTACGAACAGTAGGTAAAACATAATTAAAAAAAAAAAACCTTAGCATTAAATAATTTTTTTTTTAGTTGTTTAATCGTGTTAGTTGATGTTGGTTATTTGATCCAATAGACGCTGCTGCTATAAGCAAGGGCGGGACTTTCATACGGGCAAACAAGATGGTGCCGAGACGTTCGTTTAACGCTGCGCAAAAGCTGAAAATAATTAACGTTGCAAAAAGTGATGGCAATAGGGTTGCAGGGCGACAATTTGACGTTGATGAATCAGTAATAAGACGATGGAGACTTCAAGAAGCTGCCCTGAGCAAAGCTCGACGTACGAAAAAAGTATTTCGAAGTCCAAAAACCGGCAAGTTCCCAGAAATTGAAGTGAAGGTAGCCGATTATGTACGAAGTTTACGGAACGAT
This sequence comes from Lithobius niger, assembly GCA_023313725.1. Classification (NCBI taxonomy): domain Eukaryota; kingdom Metazoa; phylum Arthropoda; class Chilopoda; order Lithobiomorpha; family Lithobiidae; genus Lithobius; species Lithobius niger. Next base: position 97,719 of record JAHWFP010264852.1, read on the forward strand.
GAATTACCAGTCAGTCGCTTTTTGATTTGTGCTAAAGCACATGAATTAGCCAGAAGCTCTGGATTGCGGATGTAGGCAACTTTCGGTTGGTGTCAACGATTTAAGAGGCGATTTGGTTTTGCATTGAGGCGCCGCACAACACTAGCACAGCGTATGCCAGTGGAATATGAAGAACAATTAACAAACTTTCAACGTTTTGTGATTAGACTTCGTCATAAACATCAGTATTTATTAGGCCAGATTGGAAATGCTGATCAAACCCCTATTTGGCTTGATATGCCTGTGAGTTACACGGTGTAACGGCGGATGCTACGACGGAGTAGGTGCTTGTAACATCGCCGGTCGCCTGGTGTAACTGGATCTTGCTATCAATCACTCTGTTTGGCGTTTACGTACTTTTTCGGTTAAACAGCACAACTGCTACTGTCCCGATGTAGGGAATGGAGCATTGAAGTCCTAATCTAAGACCTGACTAGTGAATAAATAGCGGGTAACGCTGCCACCAAGGTGGGAAAAGGATAGCTAAGTTATATTTGAAAAAAATTGTCCTAAATACTAACTTCTAGCAAAACAACGAACGAACAAACCGTCGGACGTTTAAAACTCCTGGTTTTTATTTTAAACAAACATGTTAAAATGACCGCACTTTACATTTACATTTGGCAAATTTACAACTGGAATTAGTTTATAAATAACAGGGGGAATTTACATTAAATTCAACTTGAACAAACGCTCACAAAACAATTTCAAATAGAAAAAGTGAGTTTGATTAGGCACAAGGGGATTTCGCAAAAGAGCCCTCTAAATTACAAACAGCCTCGGCTGACTTATAAAAGTAGACCTGTTTTACAGTTTTGTTTCTACGTGTAACAGCAAAGCATTAAACCTCCCAGAGTTGCTGTTGATAAGTCAACTCCTTAAATTATAGAAGCATCGCTACTTATAAAGTGGATCCGAGCTCTTAATCAATGGAACACCCACGAAGATCAAACCGTCCTTTGTTTACTTTAAACTGCGTTTAAAAAAAACATAATAAAGAAAGCTGGTTTTTAGTAAGGGACCGTGAACCCTTAAATTACGGTCGCCAACGTCCGAAATGCCGTTTGGCTTGACGCACCATAAAATTAACTACAAAGCTACGAGGTTAAGTTTAAAATTAAACTATAAATTTTGACGAAAGTCCAAAAAATAAACTTTTAGAGTTAAAAAGTTGAAATACGAACCACTACTTTTGCCCGGCATGGCAACAATCGGACCGCGGCATCTCCACTCCCGACCGGCGTAGTGACCTCTAGCTTTGAGAATCCTTGAGCTGTGCTGTGCTCACGAGTGAGTCTGGGTTTGGGGTTTTATACCCATTACCGGAAGTCGGCGCGGACTCGCAGGATAGCTACGGAGGGGGGGGGGGGGGG